>PVIU01009945.1:0-74881 GCA_004026605.1 Ondatra zibethicus | reverse complement strand
CCCCCCCTTTTCCGTTGTTGGTGAGATACTCTCACTCTGTAGTCAATGGTGGGCTGGAATGCACTGTGTAGCTCAGGCTGACCTGAACTGGATGCAATCTTCCTGTCTTGGCCTCCGGAGTGCTGGAATTACAGCTGTGAACCACTATACCCAGCTCTGACTCTGTATCTTTTGAATGATCCTATGGGCTAGTGTTATGTGATAAAACTTCCTGTGGAGACACAACACACGTCTACTTACCCCAAACAGTAAGTGAAAGGCTGGTATCAGCACTAGACACCCCAAGACCAAGTTCTCAGCACAAAGGAGATTTATTGCCTCAGGGAAACAGAGGACAGGAAGTAAGAGACAAAGGCAGGGGATAGAGGATGAGAGAGAAGGAGGAGGGGACAAGGGAGAGGGGACAGGGGTTTTTGTCCCCTGGGAGGTCAAAGGACTGCCTCTGAATAGAGAGGAGACAGACAAAGCAAATGGTGGTTTATAAAGATAAAAGGGGAAACCCCTTGTTAGGATGTGGTATTTAATTTTAACTGGACATGTTAAGTAGGTGAACCAAAGGGGCTTCTGATTACTAGACTTCAATACTTTGGTAGCTGAATCTTGGTAGTCAGCCTCAGGAGGAGGAAGTGGCCAAATAAGGAAAGAGACCTTGGTGGTTAGTTTAGGAACGTAATCTATGGTTTGGGGTCACCACAACATGAGGGACTGTATTATTAATAGGTCACAGCATTAGGAAGGCTGAGGACCATTGCTCTATATAGATCAGAATGGCCTAGAACTCATGGAGATCCACCTTTCTCTGCCTCCTGAGTGCTGATATTAAAGACGTGTGCCACTCTGCCCAGCCCATTAACTCTTACTCTTTTGGTTCTCTGAGGCTCTAACACAGAGTTGGTGTTCTGTATTTCTCACTTACTAAGCAATGAGGGCAAAGCCACGCATCGTGCATACCCAAATCTTTCAGTCTAGATTCTACTCTGAGGAAAGCATGGGACACCTGGGGGCCTGAAGTTGGCTCACTAGCAGCTGCTAAGGGAAAGGATCCAAGTCGCTACACCACGACCTCTGATAAGGGAAGAAAGTTGAACATGATCATGAGCAAATAAAACAAATAAATCATGTCGCGTTGCTGCTATGTTTAGAAAACTTCAACCGTGTCCAGTTTGTTTAAATCTAAAGAAGAAAAGTGGAGACAGGAGAAGACTCTGTAGCAGGTGTCTTGCCACACTGCACGAGGACCTGACTGAAGCTGGATATAGCGGCGCAAGCCTGTGTTATCAACACTAGGGACATAGAGACAGGAGGGTTCCCAGGGCTCGCTGGTCAGCCAGTCTACTCAAATCAGAGAGCTTTCAGTTCATTGAGAGGTGGTCTCAGAAAATAAGGTAAGGCTGGAAGGATGGCTGAGTGGTATAAGCAATCGCCATACAAGCACAAAGAACTGGGTGTGATCCTCGGGACTATGTCAAGGAGGAGGGAAGTATAGTAATGAGGCATGGGCCTGTTTTTTGTCCCAGCCACCCTTGGCTGTGTCCTGTTGCCTGGCTCCCGGTCGTACGGCTAGCTTATACCCGAAGTAATTACATAGAAACTGTATTTATTTTAAATACTGCCTGGCCCATTATATCTAGCCTCTTCTTGGTTAACTTTTACATCTTGCTTTAACCCATATCTAGTAATCTGTGTATCACCACGGGGTCGTGGCTTACTGGGAAGATCTTAACCTACATCCCTCGCAGGCTGGAGATTCATTGCGTCTGCCACACTTCCCTTCTTCCCAGCATTTCGTTCTGTCTATTTGGCCTACCTAAGGGCTGTCCTAACAAAAGGCCAAGGCAGTCTCTTTATTCAACCAATGAAAGCAACAGAAATACAGAAGGACCTCCTACACCAGGGAAGAACTTCCACATGTGTGGTGGCATATCACACACACAAATAATTAAACAATCAGAGTTTAAAAGAATAAGATGGCAAGTGGTTGAGGAAAACAACAGTGTTGACCCCTGACCTCCATGGGCACACAAATGTGTGGGTACCAGCTGTGGGGTATTCACCAGAGAAGACTGCTCAGACATGGGTTTAAAACAATAGAAAATCTCTATTAGCCTGCTGGCGACTATACTGGGTATTCAGGATCCCAGTGTAGCCTCGAGCCTTTCTCTGGGTGAGCTTTTAAGCACAAGAACCATATCCTGGGCTGACACACTTCAGTTAACAAAAACAGTCAGCCAGAAGAGGAACAACAGAAGCCAAAAAGCAAGATCAGTACATTTAGAGACTTTCCTATAACCACAGACTCTGATGAATTAGGCTGTTGTTTTTGTTTTGGCAGGTGGTACTGTCTGCGTGCTGAGTTTTACAGCCTGAATGGTACCATCACAGGGACAATTGTGCTAAGGTCTCCGGGCCTACTAAGGTCTGGGGCCTTGTTATAGTACCCATCTACAATCATGAGAAGAGTAAAGTGTGTCTTGTGTTCTATGAGACCACACTGTGTAGACTTGGAATTAACCCTTCAGCTTAGTCTGTGGTCCCTTCCTTCCTGCTTCTCTGACCTGGCTTCACTTCTGTAAGTTCCTTATGAGTATGTATATTACTATTTTGTATTATAATATCAAAATTACAGAAACAATTAACATGAAAAGAGAAGTATGCCAGGTATGGTGGTGCAGGCTTTTGATCCCAACACTTGGAAGACAGAGGCAGGAGGATTTCTGTGAGTTCAAGTTCAGCTGGTTATATATGTTCCAGACCAGTCATGGATACGTAGTGAGACTATACCTCAAAAACTAAAGTAAAAATAAAATGTATATCAGGTGTAGTGCTGCATCCCTGTAATCCCAGCATGTGGATGTCTTCCAGGTGTAGTACTGCACCCCTGTAACCCCAGCATGTGGATGGCTGAGCCCCCAGCAACCTACACTATAGAGAAAGACACGGTATTAATCTAACATGGGGTCAGGATGGGGGGAGTTGCATGGATGGTTTATTCTGTTAGGCTGTGTTAAGTGTGTAGTGACAATCCACACTGTTTAAACCTTTCTCTGTTCTCCTGTATCACGCAGGAAATGGATATTTAAGATCTGTGTTTTCCAAAATCCCTTTTGAAGAAGGTGTGGGTTAGTTCCCACCCATGGAAGGCATTGGAAATGAGATGTGCAAAGCCAAAGAGAAAGGGAGACTGTGTCTAGAAGACGAAAGGGTTCCGGGGGCCTCCACATGTTTCTCTACAGTCACCTCCATGGCTATTGTAAGAGAGAGTAATCGCTGCAATTTCTAGAGTTTTTAATTCTTTGAAAGCTGGCGTCAAATCTGGGCAATGGCTGACTTTTTCTGACTTTCACTTCTCTGGCTCTTGTGATTTTGTAAAACCTTGATTTCTCTGAAAGATAAATTTTTCTGGGGTTGTCATTTCTTTTTCTCTGACAAAGATAATGAAAGTTAGGAAAATAAATCTGTTTTAAAACAAAATTAACCAAATAAGTTCCCAGATCCGTAAAGCAAAAGATGAGACCCAGAGAAAGCAGGCTGATAGACCCTGGGAGGAGCAGAAGCCCAAGGGGGCCTGAGAGCAGAAGTACTGAGGAATGAGTCTAGACCAGTGTTTCCCTTTCACAGAGGTTGCCTAAGGCCATGGGAAAATATAGATATTTACAATATCACTCATAATCATAGTAAAATTACAGTTATGTTAAGTAGCAACAAAAATAATTTTATGGTAGGGAGGTCATCACAACATAAGGGGCTGTATTAAGAAGGTTGAGACCCACGAGTCTAGACTCAAGATTCCTCAGCTTTGGTTGCTACATTGTTTGCCTAGCACAGGTCACAGGGAGCAGGAGTATGCTAAACCTTTCTTTACTGTGACCTGTACTTGCTCTGCACTTCAGTTCCAATGCCTTTGGCTGTAATAATACAAAGTCCAGCTCAGGCTGGCTCAATCAATAAAGAGAATTTATTAGCAGGGTGTGATACTGTAAACCTAGATTTGGAAAATTGAAACAGGAGCATCACAAGTTCTAGGCCAGCCTGGACTACATAGTGATAGGCCATCTCAAGCTAAACAAAAATAAAATAAAATAGGGCCATCAACGTGGTTCATTGTGTCTAAAAGGTATCTGTATCATGAATAATAAAAAACCCCGAGACAGATATTGAGGTTCAAGCTGAAGACAGGAAAAGCAAAGTAGCCAGCCACTGGCTCTTATCTCTATCTCAGTCTGAAAATGGCAACCCTGGCCCTTGAATCCTCACAATGAGACACAATCCTCACATTGTGTCTGAGACCTGTCTTCTCCTGTCTTCTATTTCTCTCCAGGGCTGGGATTAAAAGTGTGCACCACTACCACCCGATTTCTATGACAACAAGTGTAGCCACCGAGATTAAAGGCGTGTGTCACCACTGCCTGGTCTATAAGACTGATCAGAGGGACTGTCTTATCTCTGATCTTCAGGCAAGCTTTATTTATTAAATTACAAATGAAATATCACTACAGGTGTCTGTTGCCAGACCTAATGACCTGAATTTGACCCCCAGATCTCACGCGGTGGAAGGAGAAAACCAGCATGTGGGTGCTGTGGCGTGCGTGTGCCCCTCCCTAACACACACACAGATCAAAGATGTAAGAAAAAAATCAAACAGTAACTAAACAAACAGAATTTGTCATTTCACAGGACTGAAAATGGAAGCGTTCTATTGAAACTTGAATTTGACCCTTGGAGAAAGCTTGATTTGGCACGCTAACATGAACCTAGCTTATTTTCATCTGCTGGCTTAGTCCTCCATTAGAGTGACTTCTTCTGTGGTCCTGTGACTAATACACATAGCTCCATGGATTGGACCTTCTTTCCAATGTTATAGGGCAGAAGTCTTTAGTTTAGCATTCACTTGAAAAAAAAAAAGTGATTGGATTAGAGGACATGCAAACCCAAGCCTGTCACTGTGGCCAAATATGCCCAGAAATCTTCTCCCCTGAAGTCAAGAATCTGTATCCCCTGGGCAAAAATAAACACAATAAAGGAATTTCTTTTTCACTTTTTCTTTATTTTGAAGTAACTAGTTAACTCAACAACTTTATTGCTAATCCCTAAGGAATTCACATTGGCCAAATCCTGATGGTTGGTCAAAGGACCCTCTTATAATGAGATGGTTGTGTAGGTGTAGATGCCACATGGATTAGAAACATGGAAGTTACCTTAGTAATAGACATCTCCTCTCAACTGCAGGTCCTGGTTGTTCTCTGGGCAAAGAAATGTATTCCCTAAGTATTAATAATGAAGGGCAGATGATTTTGCCCTCAGGTGAACCAACATGTAGACTGAAGTTTCTGTCCCACCCGGTTCCACAGCTGTTCCATCCCAACAAAACACACAGAAGCTTATATTAATTATAAACCGGTTGGCCTATTAGCTCAGGCTTATTATTAACTAGCTCTTACAACTTAAATTAATCCATATTTCTTATCTATGTTTAGCCACATGGCTTGGTATCTTATTCACGGAGGCATTCTCATCTTGCTTTTCTCTGCATCTGGGTGGTGACTGCAGACTGGGCCTTTCCTCTTCCCAGAATTCCCCTAGTCTGGTTGTTCTATCTATACTTCCTGTCTGGCTACTGGCCAATCAGTGTTCTATTAAACCAATACAACTGACAAATCTTTACAGCGTACAAGAGTCTTATCCCACAGCACCAAGAAAAGGCAGAGTGTAGTTCTTCTTCTTCTTTTTTTTGTGATGGACTAGGAGTGTAGCTCAGTGGTGGAGCATTTACTTAGCAGTCATAGGATGTTGGGTTTGATCCCCAGCATTGGGAGGAAAAAAAAAACTCCTATGGTTATTGAAATAAATGAACTAAGACCTTGGATCTCACTTCCTTTTTCCTCCCAGGACTTACTTTTAGTTTCGTTCCTCTGCTTCCTTATCGCCCCAATGTCCTTAGCTTTCGGTTGCTTCCCTGAGCACAGCAAGTGTGCTGTGCTTTCTCTGATCTTAGACATTCATTTCTCCAGAAGGACATGATGGCACACACCTTTGAGACCATCACTCAGGAGGCAAAGGCTGGCAGAGCTCTGTAAATTCCAGGTCAGTCAGTGAGGCTCTATCTCAAACAAACAAGCAAACAAATCTTTAAAAGCATCTCCTTTACAGTACTAACTGGAGACTCAAGTCATGTGCAGTAAAGCACACTTGTAGCTCAGCTACTTCAGGATCTGAAATGAGGATTCCTTGAGTCTAGGAGTCAGGGACCAGACTAGACAGCATATCGGACTCTGCCTGTGAAAACAGTTAAGGCTTGTGTTAGTTACTTCTCTGTTGCTGTAATGAAATACCATGACCAAGGTAGCTTAAGACGGGAGGGCTTGTCTGGGCTCGTGGTTCCAGAGGGAGAGTCCTTACTGGTGGGGGAGGCATGACAGCAGCAGCTAGAGCAGGAAGCTGAGGAACTGCATCTTCATCAGGAGTTTTCTGTTTGTTTTGAGACAAGGTTTCATTATATAGCCCTGGCTGGCCTGGGACTTGATATGTCCATCATGCTGACCATGCTGGTCTCAGATTCACAGAGATCCACCTCCCTTTGCCTTCCAAGTGCTGGGGTTAAAGGTGCCAGCCACTACCACGCCTAATGGTATCATGCCTTCAACAACAAACACAGAGCAGAGAGCTCGCAGCAGAAGGATGGCCACACTTATCACACTTCCTCCAGCAAGGCTGCACCGCCTAAGCCTGATGGGTGAATACTGTAACTGTAACTTGGCAAATCACAAATGCTTGTGATTTTTGTGCTTATAACCCCACGTCTGCCCCTGCTTATGGCTGTCAGGTGACACAAGGCTCCCGAGTCCTTGTCCTGTAGCTCTGATCAATCAGTGACCCGCTTATGGGGTGATTTATTAGAACCTTTGGAACCCGTAAGTGTTGTTTCTCTCCTTCCTGGTAGCACGTAATGGGCTAGGTGACAATCTCAACACGGGGTTCCCATTTTATAAACCGCCATTTGTCCATGTACCACACCTGTCTCCCCTTTATCCAGAGGCAGTCCTTTGTCCCTCTGGGACAAATAGCCCTGCCTCCTTTCCCTTGTCCCTCCCCTTTTCCCTCATCCCCTATTATCTTTACCACCGCATCCTAGCCCATTCTCACACAGACCTCCCCTTCTCCTCCTCTTAAAATCACACCTGCAAGGTCACTTGCTGCTGTTTTCCTGCCTGAGTCAGAAAGCAGCCACTTTAACTTTTCCTCCCTTAGTAAAGGATCTCTGGGAAAACACGTGTTTGGGTGTGGTTTGTGCCTAATCCGGGTTCAGGAGGGAGCCCCTGCTGTGCCGGGTCCTCCCCCCCCTTCAGCTTTAGACAAGGACAACTGCTTTAAAGGAAAGATGTAACCTAGTTGGAGTGCGAGGAAGGCACACCGATGGACAGTTTCAGGATGTACTAATAGACAAAGTAAGTTCTAAAATGAAACAGTAATATTTTGATTTATCAAAAGTTAACAGTTAAAGAAATACTAAAACTTAAAATATAATTTAGAGCTGGGCATAGGGGCTCCATGCCTGTAATCCTAGCACTTGGGAGGCAGGAGCAGGAGAATTGACACTAGTTGGAGCCCAGCCTGACCTATATAGTGAGTTTCAGGATAGCTGGGTCTACATAGTGAACTTGTTCTCAAAGCGCCTGCCTCCCTGCTAAGTTTGTGAATCTTCTGTCCGCTCCTTATTCTTTCCACCTACTAACCATGCCTTTCCGTCTGCGAATCCTCAGGTGAACTCAGAAATCCACAGTCAGAAAATGGTCAAAGGCCTTAGACGGACGTTTCCCTAAAGACGATGTGCAAGAGCCTGTGAAATGGCTCTGCAGGTGAAAATGCTTGTCACACAAGCCTGCTGACCTGAGACTGAGCCCCAGAGCTCTCACCCCCACCCCACCCCAGAGGAAGGAGAGGACCAGATCCTGAGGACTGTCCTCTGATCTCTACACACATGCTGTGGAACCCTCACAACACATGAACACAGAGAGACACTAATACTAATAAATAAATCAATGCAATTAAATCTTTCTTCTTGAAGCCCAAGTACAATTTTATTAAAGTTTAAAATAAAAGCAATAAGACAGGCAAATCAAAAAATTTCCACAGCCTTGCTGGGCTGTGGTGGCGCACACCTTTAATCCCAGCACCTGGGAGGCAGAGACAGATCTGGCCAGCCTGGTCTACAGAGCAGGTTCCAGGACAGGCTCCAAAGCCACAGAGAAACCCTGTCTTGGAAACAACAACAACAAAACAAACAAACCCCAAAACAAAACCAAATCTCCATAGCCTCAAAGAGAAGGCGGAATGAAGAAAAGTCATGCCTTTTAAGTTAGACACAGAGGTCAGAGAGACAGAGAAAGGCCAGAGTGTCAGGGAAAGCAGACTTAGGAATGCCAAGTCTTGAATCTGAGCTCACAGAGTGCCTGCCTCCAGGCTCTTGGGTCTCAGGGCAAAGGATTGCATCATGGACGCAGGGTTAGAAATCGAAAGGAATAGCACTTTGTACTGTGGAACTTCTGAACAACTGGCTATAAATTGGGGTTCTGATAGCACCTTGCTAGGGTTCAGTTATTTGCCAGTGTTGCATATAACAGGATTTACTGACATCTGGGAATTTATTACAAAGACAAGCTGTGGCGCAGCCTTTAATCCAAGCACTCAGAAGGCAGACGCAGGCAGATCTCTGTAAGTTCCAGGCAGTATGATCTACATATTGAGTTCAAGCCCATGCAGAGAGATGTGGTGAGAGAGACTCTGTCTTTTTGTTGTTGTTGTTGTTTTGGTTTTTCAAGACAGGGTTTCTCTGTGGCTTTGGAGCCTGTCCTGAAACTAGCTCTTGTAGAAAGGCTGGTCTCGAACTCACAGAGATCCGCCTGCCTCTGCCTCCCGAGTGCTGGGATTAAAGGCATGCGCCACCACCACCCAGCGAGAAACCCTGTCTTAAAAAAAGAAAAGGAAGGACTAGGTGGTGGTGGTGCACGCCTTTAATCCCAGCCTTAGGAAGCAGAAGCAGGCAGTTTCTAAATTCAAGGCCAGCCTGGGCTACAGAGTGAATTCCAGGATGTCAAGGGTTACACAGAGAAAGCTTGTCTCAAAACAAACAAACAACAAACCCAAAAAACAAAAAAAAAAAAAAAGGAAGAAAGATAGAAAATGTTGACCATTACACAAGGGAGACTTGCTGGAAACAATGTATGTGGGAAAGGCCAGGAATCTTCCATGGCATGGCCCTTCTGGACCACTGCGTGTATGTGTGTGTGTGTAAGTGCATGTATGTGTGCAGGTACACATCACTCCTCAGGAGTCATCCACCTTGCTTTTTTTAAGACAAGGTCTCTAGACCTGGAGGGATGGCTCAGCTGAGCAAACAGTTCAGGGAGACCACTACCCTGCACATGTCTCTGACAGCTTCGTCAACGCCCTTCTTCTCTAGCCCCTCACCCGCCCTTAGCAGAATCTCCCTTCCAGAGGGAGAGTGCATGCCCTTCACTGTTTGAAGTAAACAGTCTCATCTGTGGGAGTCAGATCCTGATCTCCTGCCTTCTGTATCTTCACTCTACAACCCCAAATCTAACACACCACACCCAGTTGTTATTTTTTTTCTCCAGGAGTGCTAGAGGGTGAGTGGGGGTCTGAGTCCAGACTGAGCTATCTCCTCAGCCAGAGTTCTTGGATTTTTCATGATTAGCTCAATCTCCTCTGTCTTCACTTCTTAAATAATTGGGGTGGGGCTGAAAGCTCCAAACTTCTAACCATGGTCATAGCTTCTGTCTGTCTGTCTGTGTGGTGTGGGAGGTCCTTCTGTCTATGTGTTGCTTTTATTGGTTAATGAATAAAGAAACTGACTTGGCCTATAGCATGGAAGAAGGAAGGTGGAGTTAAGGAGAAGCCATGGAGCTGCTGGAGATAGACGCTGGGAACTTTAGCTGGTAAGCCACAGTCACATGGCAATATACAGAATAATAGAGATGGGTTAGTTTAGGATATGAGTTTAGCAAGAAATACGCTTAAGGTATTGGCCAAACAGTATTTCAAATAATATGGTTTTCTGAGTGGTTATTTCGTGGCTGAGTGGCTGGTCCTAACAAGCAATCCTTTCCCCAACATCTGTGCGTACATCCATCCATCCATCCATCCATCCATCCATCCATCCATCCATCCATGTATCTATGTACCATCTATCTATATGTCTGTCTGTCCATCTGTCCATCCATCCATCCATGTATCATCTATCTATATATCCATCCCTCTCTCTCTCTCTCTCTCTCTCTCTCTCTCTCTCTCTTGTTGAGACAGTCTCACTACAAAGCTCTGGTTGACCTGGAACTCACTATGTAGACCAAACTGGCTTGAACTCACAGAGATCTGCCTGCTTCTGCCTTCCGGGTGTTGGGATTTAAGATATGCACCACCACACTTGGTCCCTTGCTCACAGTTTGAAGGCACAGTCCATTATAGCAGGGAAGGCACAGTGGTAGGAGACTGAGTTAGCTGGTTACTTTGCATCCACAGCCAGGAGGCAAAGAGCGATGAAGTCTGCTGCTCAGATTTCTTTCTCCTTTTTCGTCAGTCTAGGACCCCAGCCCATAAAATGGTGCCACCAACAATTTAAGGCAAATCTTCCAACCTCAGTATTCTCAATCTAAAAACTGTCTCATAGGCATGCCAAGAGGTTTGCCTCCTAGCCAATTGTAGATTCCAACAAGTTAACAATCAATACTAGCCACCACAGGGAATAAGGAGTCATTGTTTAGTGGTGTCTTAGGGTGATAATTGCTGTGATGACCAAAAGCAACTCGGGGAAGAAAGGGTATATCTTGCTTACACTTCCCCATCAGAGTCCATCACTAAAGAAAGTGAAGGCAGGAACTCAAACAGGGCAGGAACCTGGAAGCAGGACCTGATGGAAAGGCCATGGAGGGGGGTTTCTTACTGACTTGTTCTCCATGGCTAGCTCAATCTGTTTTCACACACAGCACAGGACCACCAGCTCAGGGTTGGCACCACCCATAATGGGCAGGGCCTCCAATATCAATCACTAATTAAGAAAATGCCCTACCTTCTTGCTTACAGCCTGATCTGATGGAGATGTTTTTTTTCTCAGTTGACGTTGCCTCTCAGATAGATGTCTCTGACTGTGTCAAGCTGACGTAAAACTAGCCATCACAAGTGGGCACTGAGTTTGAGTTTTGAAGATGAGAAAGCCTCTGGAGGTGGATGGTGGTGACGGCTGTACGATATGGGCTCAATTGCTGCGGCGGTGTCTCGGTAGTTAAGAGCACCTGTTGCTCATCCAGAGGCCCTGAGCTGAGTTCTCAGAACTCATGTTAGGTGGCTCACAGCCTTCTGCAACTTCTGGTCTAAGGGATCAGACGCTCTGGTCTCTGTGGGCATCTAGACACATGCTTGCACACCCCACAAGCCACACAGAACTACACATTACTAAAAAAATAATAAAAATAAATCTTAATACAATGATATGGACTCAATGCCTTTAAATAATACACTAACAAATATTAAGATAGGGGCTGGGACCAGGCGGTGGTGGCACATGCCTTTAATCCCAGCACTTGGGAGGCAGAGACAGGCAGATCTCTGAGGCCAGCTTGGTCTACAAGTGAGTTCCAGGACGGTCAGGACTACACAGAGAAACCCTGTCTCGAAAAAAAGAAAAATAAGATATGGTCTCGGGAGATGGCTCATCAGTTAAGAGTGATTGCTACGCTAGCACGAGAACCTGAAGACCCCACATAAAAAACTGGATGGGGTCTACACACACCTATAATCCCAGTTTTGGAGGGTTGCTGGGGTTTGCTGGCCTTCAGCCCTGCTCCAGACTCATGGAAATCAGGTGGAGTGTGGTAGCATGGGACACCTGACATTGTCCGTTGGTCTCTACATGCACACATGCATGCACACCTACACACATGTACACATACACTATATACAGTCACACACAAAAGTCTCTCTCTCTCTCTCTCTCTCTCTCTCTCTCTCTCTCTCTCACACACACACACACACACACACACACACACACATCTTTGGTTTGTAATCCCAGCACTCAGGAGGAGGCAGAAGCAACATGATTTTTGTAAGTTTCAGGCTAATTTATACCAGGCCAGTCTCAAAAAAAATAAAAAACAGTTCAGGGGCTAAAGAAATGCCTTGGTAGTTAAGAGCACTGACCATTCTTTCAGACAACCCAAGTTAAATTCTCAAGTTCTCAACACCCACATGAGTGCAACTTCAGTTCCAGAGATGCATCTTCTTCATCTGGCCTCCTCCTGGCACAGGGACACATGTTGTGAAGCCTGCTTGTTGGTTCATGGCCACTAAGCCCCGAAATAATCACACAGAAACCATATTATTTAAATCACTGCTTGGCTCATTAGCTCTAACTTCTTATTGGCTAACTCTCACATCTTAATTTAACCCATTTCCATTAATCTGTGTATTGCCACATGGCAGTGGCTTACCAGGTAAAGTTCCCAGCAGCTGTCTCCATGGTTTCTTTCTGACTCCGCCCTTCTTTCTCCCAGTATTCACTTTAGTTTCCCCCCCCCAACCGCCCAGCTCATTCTGCCCTGCTCTGTTTTAGGCTCAAAGCAGTCCTTTATTAACCAATGGTATTCACAGCATACAGAGGGGAATCCCACATCAGTGTGCAGACATACTTGCAAGCAATATAACCAGAAACATTAAAAAAAAAAAAAAAAGGATTTTCTTTTTTGGTTTTCTGAGACTGGTTTCTCTGTATAACAGTCCTGGTTGTCCTGGAATTCAATTTGTAGACCAGGCTGTCCTCAAACTCACAGAGACCCACCAGCCTCTGCCTCCCTAGTGCTGGGATTAAAGGCATGTACTACCATTTCCCTGCCTGAAAAAAATTTTTTTAACGTAGCAAGATAATTAATTTTATGTTATATATATTGTCACAGTGGGGAAAACAAACTGGATTCTGGAATGTCAACTTTCCTCTGCTTATGATTCCATTTAACAGCGCCTCATTAGAGAAAAAAAAATCTTAAACCATGGTGTGCACTTGGTGTTTCTACTGTCCCTCTATTCAGTTTTCTCTGGAACTCATTTTATTTATTTGCTTGTTTATTTTTGAGATAAGGTCTCCCTGTGCAGCCTTGGCTAGCCTAGAGCTCTCTCTGTAGGCCAGATTGGCCTTGAACTCACAAAGATCCTTCTCCCTTTGCCTCCCAAATACTTGGATTAAAGGTTTATTCCAACACTCTCAATTTTTTTTTAAAGATTTTATGTTGCTGGGTGTGGCAGCTCACATTACAGAGTGAGTTCCAGGACAGCCAAAACTATATAGTGAGAGATTGTCTCAAAATATAAAAAAATTAAAGATAGAGAGGATTTTTTTTATTATGTGTATATATGTGGGGTGGGTTGTGTATATGAGTGCAGTGTCCACTGAGGCCAGAAGAGCACATCTGAGCCCCGGGAGAGACAATGAGAGACAGGCAGTACATGGCTGGGTGTGGGTAGTCCAGCTGGTGGAGTCTAGGAGGAGGTGCTGACTGGGCAGAGGATTGCTTGTCAGAGCTAGATGGGCAAGGGACATGGTTCCCAGCTGTGGAAAGGATACACAAGTCAATGTGAGGATAAACATAAGAAGCCCAGGTCTTGTGCTGAGGAGTGGCCAAAATAAAAGGAGTTTTAAGGGGTCAGTTTAGAAGCCAGGTGTGATGGTGGTTCAAGCACTCAGGAGTCTGAGGCAGGTTGCTGTCTGTGAGTTTGATCCCAGCCTGTCTACACGGCCAGTTTCAGGTCAGTCAGGGCTACACACACAAACACACACACACACACACACGCACACACACACAGAGAGAGAGAGAGGAATGTGGGGGGATGTTGAGATTAGGTTTCACATTGTGCAACATTTAGTCACCTCTTTGTCAACTGAAGTTTCTGGAATATGTGAGACCTAGGATGTGTCAGAATGCAGGGGAATGAGGGACAGATCGTCTGGAGGAAGGTTCCAAATGATGCCAATGTTGCAGCCCTGGTGGCAAGGATGAATTTGGATGAAAGGGGTCAGGTGCCAGAGGACAACATTTTAGTTCTGCTATTTGGAGGGTGTACAAAGTAAATAGGAGCAAAATCATTTCAAAGGAAACAGTTATCAAAGAATGGTCAACTCTTCTCTACGAAGACACAGATGAGAGAGGAGGCACCGTTTGCTTTCTTGATGACACTAAAACTGTCTGTCACCTCCATGTCCTTACATATAAGAAGGGATCACTGCGTAAGATCAGTTGAAGGGCAGAAGAGCAGCGTCTGGGCTGTGCTAAGCCTGAATAAATACACGTCAGCAATGGTTCTGTGCAGGGAATGCTCAGGCTGTGGCACCTGGCAGGGGCGTGGCCACCTAGGTCCCTGCAGGCACCCTCACTGCCACCCAGAGACACAAGAACCTGTTGGTGTCACTGAGCTAAGATGGTGTTACGTGGTTCCTGGTGGCTCCTGGCCATCTGTCTTCTGTCCTGGTGTTACGACACCTGGGAGTTGGAGTGTCTGGACCCGCAGACAGAATCACCATCACCTCCATTACCTCTGGTGCTCTGGTATGAGAGAGGTGAGTGAAGAGCAGATGGGCACAGGGCAAGCGCCACTCTTCCTTTCCAACCTGGGTTCCCACCCGCGAAGCCAGATCTGGAAGGGCAAGGACAGTGATACTGCAGCCCCTGCCTGGTCTGAGGTTTTGCAATTTGAGGACCCCTGAGCACTGGAGGGAAGGGAGCCATGTGTCTTTGGTGAGCGCTCCTGGAGAGCTGGGACCTCTAGGTTTTTATGGTGTCTTTGTTAAAATCCTAGCAGTAATGGCTTCGGCCACCAGTAACTGACATCAGGCCATTGGTCGCTGCAGAGCTGGGTGGCACACTCATTCTTTCATTCCTGGAGATCTACCAGGCACCTGCTCGTCCTTTACACAGCTACGACTACACCTGAGCATGAGACAGACTGAATTCTTTGTCCTTCTGGAATTTCCTTTCCAGTGGGGGAAGCATGCTACGGAGAAATAAGAGAGACGTGCCAAATGGTGGTGAGTGCAGTGGAGACGGAAGAAGCCTCCAAGAAGACAGAGCTGGAGGAGTGAGGGTGCCCTTGTAGGGAACAGTGTTAGGAGAGGACACACCCAGAGAGTGACAACTGAGAAGATCTGAAGTGGATGAGGGAAGACGCCATAGGGATGTGTGGTCAGAGGAACAGCAGAGGCAGAGGCCCGGAGCTGAGCATGGAAGTGTCCAGATCAGTGTAGCAGGAGCAGAGGGAGCAAGGGAAGAGAGGGTGGACACATCTCTTGGGGCTCTCAAGACTAGTGTAAGGACCTGTCTAATTGAGCTAGGACAATTAGAGAGTGAGGTTTTACCAAGATGGAGTAGCTTATAGGATGAGAACATCTGAGGAGTACTTCGTGTGTGTGTGTGTGTGTGTGTGTGCGTGCGTGCATGTATATGTACATGAGCACGTACATGTGTATGTGTGCACATGACCTCTTATGCAAGAACGCCCATGTCAGCACACGTGGAGGTCTGAGAACAATTTTTGGGAACCAGTTCTCTCCTTCTGTGTGGGTCACAGGGATCAAGCTCAGGTCATTGTGCTTGGCACAATGTCTGTACCCACTGTGCCCCATGCCAGCCTTGCCTATTGGCTTCTTTAATCCCATATAGACCATGGTAACAGAATTTTCGATGTAGCCAAGGATAGCCTTGAAATCCTGTTCCTCTTTCTTCTACCTCTCAAGTGCGGGGATACATTCATGTGCTACTATGCCTGGCTAATGTGATTTTTGGCGAGGGTGTCTAATGTCCTTGATCTTGATATGTAGCCAATGATGGCCTTTATGCTTTTCTTTCTCTTTGTTTCATATGTTTTATATTTTGTTTAAAGGCAGGGTCTTACTTTGTTTCCAAAGCTGTCTTGGAGATCACTATGTAGTCCAGGCTAGCCTCAAATACCCCAATGATACCCTAGCCTCAACCTTCTGAGTGTTAGAATTACAGTTGGGAATCCTACAGTTGAAAGGCCAGGGTCCCAAAGGTAACCTTGAATTCTTGATCCTCCTTCTTTTCAAGTTGTGGGGTTACAAAAAGTGTTTTACTGTACCTAGCAGATTTTGGGAGGAGGGTGTGGGGCACTTTATTTTGGAACCAGGCTCAGTGTGTAGTCCAGGCTGACATGGGATCAGGATCTGTCTGTCCCGCCCTGGAGTGCTGGGATTGCAGGCATGTGATGACACACCAATTTTGGATTTAGTAAATCTGATGCCCTTTTCATAGACCTGGGAGCTGTTTCAGGGGTGTTTTCAAGGATGGGGACTTTAGTTCAGAGCCATTGGCCCCTGTTTGAATTTAAAGTCCTGTCCTGGGGTAAGGTCACTCCAGGAGTGAATGTGCTAGGACTGGGGACACCTCAGCTTCTGGAGGTGGAGTTGACAAGGAGGAAACAGCCCAGGAGAGAGACAAGAGGGAACATCCTGAGGGTTAGGAAGGTCAGGAGAGTTCAGTGTCCTGGATCCCAGTGAAGAAAATGTTCCCGGAAGAAGGAACAAGCCAAGAGTGATGGCTGACACCTTCAGCTCAAGCACTTGGGAGGCCAAGGAAGGTAGATGGCTGTAACTTCAAGGCCAGTGTGGATAATCCAGAGTGGATTTTAGTGAGTTTCTGCAGGCTCTGGAGTGAAACCCCACCTCAAAAACAATCAACAACAACAAAAAAATCCCACTGCCACCATCAACACAAAGGAAGGCGGCAGGTCAATGGACCACAGGTAGATATAGGTCCATCAGGAGCAGCCTGGAAACTTAGCCACGTGAAGACCTGTATCCATCTTGACAGAAGCAGTTAGAGGTTGATCTTTTCGGTATGGGTTAAAGAATTAGAGGAATTAGAGTCAGTGAATACCGACAGCTCTTGCAAGACTGCTAGAGCCAGGCTCACAGAGGATGTGAGAGACCTGCCCTCTCCAGCACTCGGGCTGTCACTGAGCAAAGCAGTGCTGTTCTGGATGTGGTGGTGCAGGGGTGAAAGAATTCACCAGAGCAGAACTGACGTAAGAGTTTAATGAAGAATAGAAACTGTGGACAGAAACACAGCAGGCTGGTTCTGAGAGAGAACTGCACCCCAGCAGGGGTGGGGCACTCTCTCCACAGTTAAGAACGGTCACCTGGCCTCCCTTCATTCTGCCCTCTGTGTAGTTGTTTGAGTGGACAAGGTGGGCAGCTTGCTATTTGTTAAGCAGAGACTCCTATGACTCCATTTGTCCATTTGGGGTGCAGGCTTTTTGAGCTCTGATTGTTTGTAAAGCACCACAGGTCACTGTCAGGATCTGAGAAGCAGGGATGTTGGTTTTCATTTTAGACTTTGCTTGTGTGTGCCTCAGGCACTTCATGTCCCTTATGCTGGTCCTGGCAATCCTCCTGCTTCAGTCTTCTGAGTGATGAGATTATACATTTGTGTCACCATGCCTGACCTCCCTTTTGTTGTTTTTTTTTTTTATTGTATGAAGTAGCCAAGAATAACTTTGAACTTCTACCTAATCCTCCTCTTTCTGCTTCCCAAGTGCTGGAACCATATGTGTGCTCCCCTTGTCCAGTTTATGCAGTCCTGGGGTCCTATCCTGGGCCTGGTGCATGCTGGGCAAACATTCGATCAGTGGGGTGACTTCTCCAGCCTCACGCGTGTTGCATGAGGAGGAGTGGGCTGTGTCCCGCTGCCCAGATCCCGGCCGCTGGCCTGCTTTTGGTCCTGGCTAGCTTATATCCGAAATAATTACACAGAAACTGTATTCATTTAAATACTGCCTGGCCCATTAGTTCTAGCCTCTTCTTGGCCAACTCTTACATCTTGATTCAGCTCATTTCTAATAATCTGTATTCACCACGAGGATGTGGCTTACCAGCATGAGTCTAACCAGTGTCCATCTTGGGCCAGAGAAGCATGGCATCTGCCACACTTCCCTGCTCCCCAGCATTCTGTTCTGTCTACTCCGCCCACCTAAGGGCTGACCTATCAAAAGGCCAAGGCAGTGTCTTTATTTAGCCTTTATTAAGCCTCTTAATTTAAATGAAAGCAACAGAAATACAGAAGGACCTCCTACACCATTTCCCCCTTTTCTGTTTAAACAAAAAAGAAAGGCTTTCACTTTAACATAGTAAAATTACATATAACAAAACAGTTATCAAGCAAGAACTACAGTTACCATATTTAGATCTATTTTTTCTTTTATCATAACAATGGAAAATTATAACTATCTATCTATTCTTCAACTCCATCAAAGACTCCAGAAGGATATAAAATTACCTAAGTAAATGAGAAGTAAGCAACTTCCAAAACTCTAGAAGTGACAGAGACCTCTCGCTGCCTGGACAGTCACCCAAAGTTCGTCTGTACTGTTGGGGCATCCATCTTCAGCCTACAGGCCCACAGTATTCAGCAGACATTTCCATGAAGCAGGAAATTTTAAAGACAGTTCAGTCACTTTCTTCTGTATCCTGCAGAATGTCTCACAGACTCTTTCATGAATCAGGAACCCCGAAGGATCATCTCACCTTTAGGCAAGTTCAGCAGTCCTCTCTCTGCGGGTTCTGCATGTCCAGTTTATGTATCAGTCCAGGAAACATCAGTTTCTTGCCCAAATGGCTAACAAACTCCATAAGTAGCCTCTTCGATGCCCATCTTCCTCTTGAAGTAGATTGGTGCTGCCAGGAGCAGACGTGTCTCATTGTCATGAAAAGCCCTAAATTATTAAAACATTAAATGCCATATTCTGCAGTCTTTGAAAGATATGAAGAATGCCTATCTGAAATATATCTATGCACATCTAGAAAATCTAACTAACATGACTACAAACTGGACTATCTCAATGATTATCCATTAACAACCTATATTTCCTAACTATACATTACATTTTTCAAATGAACTACATAATCACAATACCTTAATCAAGATCAGAAATACATATACATATAACAAAATTGACCTTAAATTTATATCAACAAACCAAGATTTATATCAATGTAAATTATTCATATCTATATCATCTCCCCCTTTAAATGTAAAAGATCATTTATAAACAATATTTGGGGATATGGGCGTAGTTTTTTTATCTCCAAACTTCTTCCTGCTGTATGGGGGCGCTGTCAACCAGGTCTTTCATGGTGTATCCTGTGTGCTAGATTCATCTTAGTCGGCAGTTGAGTGAAGTAATTTTCTGAAGGTGTTCACAGTGACCTTCAGGAGGCCGGGGTCCATGAAACCATATTATTGGTCTGGAAGCAATCCACAGGTTCTCATCCTCTGTGAAAACAAAAGAAGAACCTCTTTTGCAAAGCACCATATCCTTAGACCCAAATTTGGAAGTCATGATACCTTTAGGACATATATGTTGGTTTAGCAGCCCATACAATGAAAATTTTCTCTGTACTTAGCTCCTTAACAGTCAAAAAATTTAAAGAAAACATAATAATATACAGAATCCAGGCTCTCTGTGAATTTTCCATTTTTACGTGGCTTATTTTTCTTTATTTTTATTTTAATATATAACTATCTGTACTCTGTCTCTTTACAGACTTTACCCCCCCCCTTTTTAAAGCATTAACTTTATTTCATGACTCTCTATACTCTTTTTCTTTTCTCTCCCAAACCTACGTACTTTATCTAACACTATGACCCATTTAGAGGTCTTTTATGTCTGAATCTGTCCTATTGTGAATCTGTAATTCTTTAATGTCCAGGAACACTTTTACGTTGTGCTTTTAAAATACTAAGCTCTTAAGAATCTAAGCTGTGACAATCTCAGGTCAAATACAGGTACTGCCTGCTTGCTCCGCCCTGTCCAACATGGCGGAGCCGCTTGTACCTCTGTGCTGTGCGCAGCCTGGAAACACCTCTGTGTATGGCTGCGGAAATCCACCATGCTCTCCTGCCTGACTAAGCCTGATCCCGCTGTCTGCCCAGGCAGAAAGAGCTGAGCCACGGCATGGTCTCAGCTACTTTCTTCCCGATCCCGAGTGGGCAGACAAACATCTGGGTGCACAAATGCTCCATAGCCAGAGTTTGCACCAGCGGCAGGGCCCAGGGAGTCTCATTTTAAAATGATGCAGCTTTTTTCCTGCTGCTATTGCCGAACCAGGAAATCTCTCCGCAGCATGCCCCAGTAAACAGCAAAAAACTGTGTTAAACTCTCTCCTTTTTAAGCCTCTCAGGTTTTTAAGTGGATTTAGCCCATCATGTTGAGGCGCCAAACTGTTGCATGAGGAGGAGCGGGCCCAGATCCCGGCCGCTGGCCTGCTTTTGGTACCGGCTAGCTTATACCTGAAATAATTACACAGAAACTGTATTCGTTTAAATCCTCCTGCTTCAGTCTTCTGAGTGATGAGATTATACATTTGTGTCACCATGCCTGACCTCCCTTTTGTTGTTTTTTTTATTGTACTAAGTAGCCAAGAATAACTTTGAACTTCTACCTAATCCTCCTCTTTCTGCTTCCCAAGTGCTGGAACCATATGTGTGCTCTCCTTGCCCAGTTTATGCAGTCCTGGGGTCTTATCCTGGGCCTGGTGCATGCTGGGCAAGCATTCCATCAGTGGGGTGACTTCTCCAGCCCCACATGGTCCCTGCAGCTTGTTAGCACCTGACAGACAGAGCCATGTAGGAAGTGTTCTTTTATCTGTTCCTGCTGAGGGGACATTCCTCTGACACCAGCTTCACCGTTTTCAGTGCACAATTCGGTGGAGTTGAGCCTGGTCACAGCTGTGGCCACCACACCTTCCCTGCAGTTTCAGAACTGTCAGCCCAGGCAAACCTCCAAATGGTTAAGTCCTTGTTTCCTCCCTCTCCTCTCTCTCCTCATAACCTCCTGCCTGTTCTCTCTGCTGCGGTTCCTTATTCTGCCAGAACAGGTGAAGGAGCAGACAATCTGTCTACTGTGTAGGGTTAGTGCACGGAACATGCTCTGAGGGTCATCCAGGTTGTAGCATGCTTGAGTGCTTCATGCCTGTTCATGGGTGAATGGTATTCCATTGTGTGACTGCACCACAGGTGGTTCATCCAGCAATGGACATTTGCCCAGTTTCTACCTTTGCTATGACCACAATGCTACTGTAAGCATTTGTGTAAGGTTTATCTGAATGTACGTTTTCACTTTTCTTTAGTATAAAGGTAGGAGTGGATTTGCTGAGTCATTTGATAATTACATGCTTAGTCACTTTTTAGGCAGTGCCACACTTTTCCATGGGGGTTGCATTATTTCAATTCCACCAATAGGGCACAAGTGTTCCTATTTGTCCATGTCTTCGAAGTGTGTCTGGTAGGAACAAGTATTTTGTTGTTTTAACTTCCATTTCATTAAAGACCGATGGTGTGGTGGACATTTCCTGTCTTCTTAGAGACATGTCTTTTCATCATTTCTCATTTTCTGTTTTGATTTTGTTTTGGTGTTTTTGAGAGTTATTTATTTTATATGTATGAGATTTTTGCTTGTATGTTTGTCTGTGCAACATATGCATGCAGTGCCCACAGAGGGCAGAAGAGCTTGTTAAACCCTCTGGAATTGTTACACACAGCTGTGAGTCACTATGTGGGCACTGGGAGGAGCAGTCTGTGCTCTTAACTGCTGAGCCACTTCCCTGGCTCTACCCATTTATTTAGAGATAGGGTCTCACTATCTAGCTCTACATATTGAGTCTGGCCTGAAAGTCAAGGGGACCTCCCTGCCTCTGCCTCCTGAATATTGGAAGAAAGGAATGCAATGAAAGATTGATTTTTACATTTTTTTAAAGCTGGGGCTACAGACTTGGCTGAGTAGTTAAGAACATTAGATGCTCTTACAGAGGACCCAGGTAGGGTTCCCAGAACTCACATGACAACTTACAACTGCTTGACCTCCATCTCCTTTTTGGGGCTTGTCTGGGATCTCCCAAGCCCACCTGGACCACCACTTGTAGAGCCTTCAGTCGGTTGATAAGTTTTCTGTGTTTACTTTCATTTTGTGTCTTTCTGCTTTAGATATCCTTTTTAAGTGGGCACTTTGAATATGCTTTTTTAAATGGGCCATGGTTCATAAAAGCCACACAGATGCGCAGGAGGACCACAGGTGGGGTACCTGGGAGACATCTGAGCACCCTTTTGATTGTGATTGGATCCCTTTTGTTAATTCATATAAACAACATGTTTCAGTTTTGTCTTTGGTTCAGTTTTGTCTCCAGACTCCAGGAGGACCCTATATTGTTCTGTGTACTGTTTTTGTTTTGTTTTGTTTTGCTATTTGTTCGTCTTCTTTCTGACTTACAAGCCTGATACTGATGATATGGGGTAGACTCAAAGCATGACTCTTGCCTTTGATTTTGGATCACTTTCAGGACTTTAGAGATAGGGCCATAAGTGTAGAGTTTGAGACTGAAAAAAAAAGGGGGTCTATTTTCCTGAAAGGGATGAGGCAAACAACTTCTACCACCTTGAGCCCTTCAATGAAAAGAGGCAGCCTACCTCTGTTGTTCTTGGTCGATAGATAGCATGCTGGCAACACAGGCAGGCAGGGCTGGGCTTGCCCTGGCATGCCATACAAACACGGGCAGGGCTGTGGGGCAGCACGCTCATGTGGATGGGGTGGCTGCGCTATGCAGCCTTGTTGTGACAGTGTAACAGGGCACACAGTTTGCAAGGGCAGGTGTGCCCCTTTAGGACTTCAGATACTGAACAGAGAATCTGGGTTATTTGCTATGGCAGGAAAAGTTACAAATCTTTGGCTCCCATGCTGCACACTGCCCCTCCCATGCTGGTGGATGGGGTTCTCTCAGCCTGCCCTGGGGGCTGGCAGTCTTAACTTCTGGTCAAACCTGGTCAAGGTTTGGTTCCTTGGGCCTAGGGCAGGGAATCTCTGCCTATGGTTGCTAAGCTATGGCTTCTGTGTTTTGTTGTTGTAACCAGACTTCTCTCTATCAGGGCTGTTTCAGTCATTCAGATTCAATGGGTTATAAACATCTGTCATCATTTAGATTATTATTGGTTAGGGTAAGAAAAACTACTGTTAGTCTCAGATGCTTCATGATGATACAGGTTTTATGTGTTGATGAAAATTTAGAATTATTTTTGTTATGGTATATGCATGTTTCTGTTCTTATTTAAAACACTAGGGCTGGAGAGATGGCTCAGTGGTTAAGAGCATTGCCTGCTCTTCCAAAGGTCCCGAGTTCAATTCCCAGCAACCACATGGTGGGTCACAACCATCTGAAGTGAGATCTGATTCCCTCTACTGGCCTGCAGGCAGACACACAGACAGAATATTGTATACATAATAAATAAATATTTAAAAAAAACACTATAGCCATATAATATATTCTAAACTATAGAGGGAGACCACAAGAAAGGCTTTGGAAAAAGCTTTTGTGTTATCTGTAAAGTGAAAGAGAATACAGTAGACTGAAATGATAAAGAGAGGGAAAGATAAACTTGTCTAAAGCAAAAATGTCTGAGCAATTGGAGGAACAGACGGAAGGCATGGAGACAGTTGTAAAAGGCCAGAGGATATGTGAACTATGTTTGCTGTGATTTCTCATACCTGCAAATACTGAAATCGAAAGGAAACTACAATAAGTTGAAAATTTGACCATACTAAGTTATTTATGTTTGGAGAGTTTTGTTTGTCTTGTTAAAGTATTGTCTATTTCTCGAGAAAGTTGTGTATGCTTGTTGGAAAATTTTGTCTGTGATTTCTGGTGTGTTTGTAAGTTTTGTGCTAGCAAGGAACTGAAACAGATATGGTTTGGATAGTCTTGCTGTCTCTGCTGCTGAGAGTAGCCAGTAACCATCCACCACTGCTGTGTCCACATTTATGGGCATGGCTCAGAATTTATCTCTGAGTTCTGGTCACTGGATTCAGGTTAGCAGGAATTCAGATGTCTTTTTGATGTAAATAGTGTTAAAACTGTTTTATGCTGTTCTTTATTGAAAAGTTGGCTCTAGAGTTGGGTTATGGCTCCTCCTTCACTAGACCCAGGCATGCTTATTTAAAAATTTCCTCTATGTCACTGTGTCAGTCTGAGCACCTGACACAGTGACGAGGAGAAGAAAACAAAGCAGTACAGCCAAAAAAATTGGAAATGGTTTATATGAATGTTTTATTCCTTGAGATGTATAACTCTATTTAGTTGAATATGGTTAAAAATCTATTAAAATTAAAACTAGTTAAAAAGTTAAAACAAGTAACACTGGGAATTGATAACTTAAAATCTATACATGGGTAATTTAAAAAATTATGACATGATTCCAATTTGGATTGCCACCATTTTTAGTCAGTCACATGACTTGTCATTTTGCTAAAGTCAGAAAAGATAGATGTCATATGATTTGACTACCATCTTGACTAAAGATGACCAATGTGGGATGGGCATACCTAGGAGGTAACAACAGATCTCTAAGATAGTTTGGATTGGGATAGATTTTTATATAATTCATGTCCTGTTCTAAAAAAAGGTTTATAAAAAAACAGGACTTAAGCTATGTCAGTGCTGTTATACACAAGAGTGTCCCTTGCTCTGGCAGCTGAACTTTGTACTTTAAAAACCACCTAAAAGTCACCCGGGTGACAGTGGTTTTAAAAACATGAGGGAATCATGAGGACTGCAAATGTATGGCAGGGCTAGAGTCCCAGAGAGAGCCCAGTGATAAGGATGGACCCTAACAGTTTTAGAGATGCCAGGGCCAGGTGACAGTCACCGGAAGCACCAGCCACACTGAAACGGAACAAGCTGAGATCTAAAACGCAGCCTGTGTATACACCGCCAACGGTGGAGCCAAAGAAGTCATCTAAGCCTCTCAATCAAACAAACAAAACAAACCCTAAAAGGATTATGAGTGAATCCCAGATATTGAACTTTGATTGTTTGCACTATTAGAGCTTGGTTTTGCCTTAAAGAGATTGTGGTTATGTCATGTGTTCGCCCTCTTGAAATAAAAAGGGGTACTTTATTTTTTTTTATTACAGGAAGACGTTTGAGACATTTAAATTTTTTTAAGAGCAGCTTTTAAAATATTTAAATTTATAAGGCCACGAGACATTTTTAAGTTTGTAAAATTTTGTTTTGTTTTGGTTTGGTTTGGTTTGTCAAGACAGGGTTTCTCTGTAGCTTTGGAACAAGTCCTGGAACTCGCTCAATAGACCAGACTGGCCTCGAACTCACAGAGATCCACCTGCCTTTGCCTCCCAAGTGCTGGGATTAAAGGTGTGCGCCACTACTGTCCGGTATAAAATGTCCTATATTGTTATTTGGACTTAAAATAAAAAGCTAAAAATTAGGATCACAGCCATAAGAAGCAAATGCTAACCAGAAACTGGGATGTTCATTTCTTATGATGCATCAAAGCAACGACCTAAGCAGTCTGGCAAAGGACTTTGAGCAGCTTCTTTGGGGTCTCAGTCCTTTGGGGGTTGTACAGGGGTAGCCTAGGGCCACCTGAATGTTGGATGTTTGCATTGTGATTCATAACATTGGCATAACTGAAGTTGTAAAATAACAGTGGGAAAATTTTTGTAATGGGGGAGATGACCACAACATGGGGAAGTATATTGAAAAGTCAAAACATAGAAAAAGTTGAGAATTAAAAAAGTCTCTGCTTACTCAAGGTCTATTCAGTTTTAAAAATGTATGTCTCACTTCCTCTCCTTGTTTTACTAATTTGTTAAGCTTAAGCTATTTGGATAAACTGAGTCATAAATGTTTTATATTGGTACTAAAAGAAGCTTCAGGCTGGAGAGATGGCTCAGAGGTTAAGAGAACTGACTGCTCTTCCAGAGGTCCTGAGTTCAATTCCCAGCAATCACATGGTGGCTCACAGCCATCTGTAATGAGATCTGGTGTCCTCTTCTGGCCAGCAAGCATACAGACAGACAGAACACTGTATACATAATAAATAAATAAATCTAAAAAAAAAAAAAGAAAGAAAGAAGCTTCAATTGAGAAATTTTTGTTTTTAAAGCTCATACTTAACAGAGATAAAGCTACAAAGTCCTTTTTCCAAGGTTAGGAATTCAGATAAAGCTCCCATTCCCTCAGGGGCTTAGAGAAGGTTCTTGCTTGCTAAAAAGGAATTTATGTCCTTTCATTAACATATGGCTGTGGTGCCTTAGAACTTGTCTAGGCTTCCTGAATCCCTGCTCCTGGGTCACATCCCACATCACCCCTTTCTCCTGTTCCCATTTTGCCTTGGGATTTTTTCTCTTGTCACTTTTCTTCCTGGGAGACAGCCTTAACAGCTTGATACAAACTTGTTCTGCCTTGGAATGGCTACTTTGGTTTCTTTATTAGCCTCAATTAAAAATCATTATTTTTAAGGCTAAACCTGACAGGAATGGAATGTAAAGTCCTAGTCTTATGGAAGTTGATGTTTGGGAATACAAGGTAATAGTCACTCATCCTTTTAAATGATCAAGTCTGTTAATTATAGTCACACTAAATACTGATATAATTAATTACAGGGATAAGCCTTACTTAATCCCTGTATATGTTTTCAAAGTTAATCTTAAAACAAACAACTAGAAACAAAGTTTGTCTATTCAGATATACCTAGGTAGCCCTCAAAGACTTCAGAGAGCTGCAGAATATGGCATTTAAAATGTTAATTTAAAAGCTTACTGTATCAGACAGAGACTCCCAGATCCTGGCAGTGATCCAAGGTCTCCAAAGAAGATTATGAGGCACCATGATGCCTTCACCTGGATTTGGCAACTCTGAATACTGGGCAAGATGCCCCAATGCAACGCCTGCTGCCAGGACCTGGCCCAGAGTGTGGATAAGCAACGGGACACTGGAGAATTGATTGCACCCCTTTTACCTGGACAAAGTAAGGTTGAACTTCTCCATGTCCCTTTTTCACATCACAAAACCCCCAACAACTCTTACTTTATGGGCCTGGTGGAGACTGATGCTGTTCTTTTGATACTTCTGCCTTCAACACTATGAAGACCAGGGATATGGACTGGATATGGACTGGTTCCTGTCATTTTTAGTAGATTTAGAAGCTGCTTGGTCTGCACTCAGGTATAATTTATCCTTCTTGGATCTCTGATAGTATTGACAGCTAGGCTAGCTATAACTTTGCCAGCTTGGCAACATCAGACAGCTAGATCCTTCCACAAGGCTATAGGCAGCTTGTTAGCTCATTTTATATATAAAAATCAAGCCTTGCTTTTTCTAAAGCTACTGAGTCTCTTGATAAGAAAATGTTTTAAGATATAAAAGTTTAAGTAAACCATGAAGGTTTAAATATGGATCTGAAAGTAAAAGGTCTGAGGATATAAAAGTCTATGCAAGTTTTGAAGGTCTAAGAATATTTTAAGATATATTAAGGTCTGAGAATATAAAAACTTATAAATTTTAGGGTCTCAAAAATAATTTAATATATAAAAAGTGTTTCAAATTTCTTTCTCCTTCTTTGGTATAAAAGTTCAGAGTTTAACATTAGTAAAGTTCTGATAAGCTAATAGACTTTAAGGTACTTCTTGTTGGACTAAAGACAATTCAGTGCAATTCATATCTTGCTCTTTGGAAAGAGGAAAATGTTTATGTTTTTAACCCAAAGCTGTACTTTATGCTAGGATGTAAAGGTATGAGTCCACTCCTGCTGTTTTACAGATATCTGTTACTTGCTTTTTCTAAAGTTTCAAATGTAATATTTTCTATTAAGCTCATAAATATAACTTCTGTTTCTAGTTTAAACTTGTCTCAACAGATTTCCACTTAGCTGACACTTTCAAGCATCAGCTGCTGACTACAACCTGCTCCAAATGACTACACATGCTGGACTTACTGAAGGTTGATGTGGACCAGTTCAGCCTACGTAAATGCTCCCTGTCTCTTCAGTGCAGTCAGCGAACCAGATGCTGAATTCCCTCCTCACCTTTGATGAGCCTTTCAGCATTCTTGGGCCCTGATAATAACGTCCCAAGGTCAGCTTGAAGTAGTTACAGAAAAGAACACATTGGCCTGTGTTCCCTGCCCAGAATAGGTTGAAATGCTGAGACAAGGGGGAACTCCCTGGCATGGGGGACAACATGGCTACCTATAGTGCCCATTACCAGGAAAATAGGCCAAGCTTTCAATTGATGGATTCATTAACTAAAATAATTCTGCAATAAGATAAGACACAACCTTCTTTATGCAGAACCAAAGAGGTATTTATTATACAGCCTTAAAAGATGATTAGTTCTATATAAATCATTCAGGATTATAATCTGGCTGTACTCAAAGGTCAGAGCTACAGGGCCTTAAGAATGGCAATAGATGCAAATGTCACTGTCTTTAAAAAATCTGTGCTAATGGTACTGAGGTCCCAGTACCACGCCTTTGAGTGCTTAGGCAGGCAGGACCCACGATTGGGTCCTGTCATCGGTACTTGTGAAAAGGGGGGATCGTGGGGCCAGGACAGCCTGGCCACACATATGGGTCCCAGGTTGCATAGCTGCTGTGGCAGGCTTGATAGGGACCAGCTAAAAAGTAGGCCTGAGTTTCTCAATTAACTGGCAGGCAACATTAGGTTCCAGGAAAATCCATAAGCTAATACCATCCACCGGAGGGCCAACATCTAAAGGGAAGTACCTGACACTCTAATCATTGGAGATAAGATTAGATAAGATCACCAGATGTCCCCAAGTCCAGAACTCACCTATTTGCCTTTTGCCAAGATTCCCCTAGATAAGTGTCAGTTAGTCAGGGTTCTGAACCCTGGAAATTCCCTCACCCCAACCTCTACTATGATAAAAACCCTACCCTGACTGGGCTGGGCACTCTCTGCTCTCAACCACTGAGTGGGACAGATAGAGAGTCCAAGCCTGAGGTTGAATAAAGGGTCTTTGCTTTTACATATAGGATTCGGTCTCCATGGTGGACTTTGGGAGTTCCATGTGATCTGAGCAAAGCAAGATCTTCTTCTGGCCTCCATGATTAATACACACAAGGGGTACACAGAAATACATGTAGGGAAAACACCCATACACACAAAATAAAAAATTATAAATCTTTTAGAAGTAATGTTTTGAGTCATGATTTCCATCATTATTTTTGCTAACTAGGAGACTCCTTAAATACAGATGTCACTGAAGTGGTGGTTCAAAAGGAAATACCTGGGATGTACATCCTGTCTTTATAGCATTGGAAGAACATGGAGGAAGTAAGATGGCAGCTCGTTCCCTGAGAGGTTTGCTGAGTGGTTTGATAGACAGTGACTGCTTCCCCTTATGATCCATATCCCCACTGGTTTTGTTTAATTTTTTGTGTGTTGGGGAGTGCAGGACTTGACTATGTGGTTTGGCTGGCCTGGAAGCTGATCTCCCTGGCCCAGCTCCCTAGTGTTCTTAACTGTTGAGCCATCTCTCTAGCCCCAAGCTTAAGTATACTGCTTTTTTGGGCAAATTGCAAGTTGTTCTAATTTTTCTCAGATACTTATTCCTTTTCAGTCCTGGGGATTGAACAAAGGGCCTCACACATGCTAGGCAAGCGCACTACCACTGACCTAATCCTCACCCCTAACTTTTCTGTTTATTTGTTTCTTTTGGTTTGCTTTGGTTGTGTAGCCCTGGTTATCCTAGAACTCACTATGTTGATCAGGTTAGCCTTGAACTCAGAAATCCACCTGCTTCTGTCTCCCATTTCTGTGATTAAAGGTGTGCACCACCAAGCCTAGCTGAGGCTAGATGTAGCCAAAGGAATTGAAGGAAGGATTTTAGAATGGGGATGAGATGCAAAGTAGGAAATCAGAGGAGAGGACAGTCTGGGCACAGAGAGGACCCCAGAGGGGAAGTGGAGCTGATTCCAGACAGCTGTTGAGAGGTTCTGTGTACTTAACAGTTGTGAGGGGACCAGGACTGGAGTGACAGCAGCAGAGTGAACAGGCTGTAAGAGGACAATGGGCTGTAGAAAGGATAAGGAATGAAAGTCAGGTACCATAGGGAATGCCAGGGGAGCAGCGAGTTGCAGTTGAAGTCCCAGGTGCCAGCCCAGCAGAAGGGAATCCTCTGATGGGCCAAGCTCATTCAGGCAAGGCTATGGGACTGCAGACCTTGGAATGTCTTTTGCTTCTGCTGTGCTTTTACGTGTTTGCTGCGGCTCTCTTTCTCTGGTATCCAGCACGGTGTGAGTGGACGTGGGGAGATCTCCACTGCCTGTGGTAGTGTGCTTATCTCTTGGAAACATCTTGTTCTATTGGGCATTTTTACCTGTGGGTTGTCAAGAAGATGACCCCTCCCTAAGCTGTACTGTCTAATTTAATAATAATAATAATGTTAGCTTATGCATAGTCTTGATGAATAAAATAAATACAAAGATATACTTCACAGTCAGGGTCTGTCAGCCTCCCCTAAGGAGCTGCGTGGATTGTAGCTCAAGTTAATGATGAACAATTGAGTCCCTGTAGCCCAGTTAGTTTAAATTCTTTTAACCTTAATGTCGGGAGATGTGTTCACAGGTCTCAGAGTATATCACAGCTGAAACGAAGCTTTGAAAATAATAAAGTTAGATTAAGATGTTTTTGTTAAATAATTTTGAGGTGAAAAACCCAATAAGACAATCAAAAGGTTTTTTTCTTATTTCTTACTATTTATTTATTTATTTTGGTTTTTTTTGAGACAGAGTTTTTCTGTGTGCTCCTGACTGTCCTGGAACTCATCCTGTAGACCAGGCTGGCCTCGAACTCACAGAGATCCACCTGCCTCTGCCTCCCAAGTGCTGGGCTTAAAGGCGTGGGCCACCACCACCCTGCTGACAATCTAAAGTTTAAAAATGGCACATAGTTGAATGTGGAACTCTTTACAGTCAGGGAACAAAAACAAAGCAGCCCGATAATTATTTACTAATGTATTCTCCTTGCTAGGTTTGGCTGGTGATCAAAGGTGATGATTAATTCCTTATACCCAATTCTGTCCTCAATCTTCTGATGCAAAACTATTAATGAATGGATATGTACCCTAAAGATTTAAAGTAGAGCTGACTGATTCTTTTTCATATATGAAAATTTAGGTTTGTGATTCCTTTAAGATTCCTTATAAGATTACCTTTCAAGACAAGTAATAAAGTGATTGGCCCTTTCTTTGTAACCATAAAATGCATCCTGTCAGTAAAAGACCCAACAAGAATAGCTTGCTTGTTCACACAGTTAATCTATAACAAATTGCTTGGGTATGAATGTATGTGGGTTCTTAGGATAATTTGTTTTTCACCTGTAATACATAAAATGGTTAATCATGTGAGGGAGAAGAAAAACATGTTTTTACCTATAATCATTCACTTGGAAATGGAATGCAACCGTTTTAACTCTTGTATTGCCTGGAAGATTCTGTTGGGGTATAAAAGCTGTAAAACAACATGAGAGGAGAGAGAGAGAATAAGAAAGAAAGAGAATAAAGAAAGAGAGAGAAGACCCGGGAAGACTAGGGAGTAGGGAAACCTGTGGACTTTTAGGTTTGAGTAGATAGGCAGACCCAGCAGTCAGAGGTCTGTGGGTAATCTGACTAAACAGCTTGTGGTAAGACTGAGGAGGAACGTGTTGCTGTCAGAGCTCTGTGAAGGACGCCTGAGAGAGACAACGAGAGACAGGCAGTACACGGCTGGGTGTGGGTAGTCCAGCTGGTGGAGTCTAGGAGGAGGTGCTGACTGGGCAGTGGGTTGCTTGTCAGAGCTAGATGGGCAAAGGACATAGTTCCCGGATGTGGGAACCATTCACAGAGTCATTGTGAGGCTAAAGATAAGGAGCCCAGGTTTTGGGCTAAAGAGTGGCCAAAATAAAAGTGTTTTAAAGGGTCATTTTAGAATCCAGGTATGGTGGTGATCCAAGTACTCAGGAGGCTGAGGCAGGTGGATGTCTGTGAGTTTGAGGCTGGCCTGTCTGCATGGCCAGTTTCAGGCCAACCAGGGGCACAAAGAGAGGGGTGGAACTGTTGAGGTTGGGCTTCCTGATTTAGTCACCTTTTGGTCACCTGAAGTTTCTGGAATACGGCAGGCCTAGGTTGTGCTTGAGTGCAGGGGAATGAGGGACAGATCGTCTGGAGTGGGGTGCCTGGAGCTCCTTTTAAGGAAGGTTCCAAATGACGCCGGAACAGCAGCTCTGATGGCAAGGATGACTTTGAATGAAAGGGGCCAGGGACCAGATGGATATTTAGTTCTTCTGTTTGGAGGCGGAGCAAACTAAATAGAAACAAAAAAATCATTCCCAAGAAAATCGAACAATTGTCAAGGAGCAGACAGTTTCTCTGCTAAGACACAGCTGAGAGAGGAGGCACAGTTCATTCCCTGAGGACACTAAAACTGCCTCCTCCTGTCCTTACATATAAAATGGTTGCTGTATAGATAGGCTAAAGACAGAAGAACAGCTTCTGATCTGTGGTAAGAGCTCAATAAAAACATGTCAGTAATGGTTCTGCTGCAAAGGAGGCTCAGTCTGAGGAGTCTGTCAGAGGTTACCACACAGCGCTGCCCACGCCTGAGCGTGAGACAGACTGAACTCTCTGCAGCACTGCCCATACCTGAGCGTGAGACAGACTGAACTCTCTGTCCTTCTGGAGTTTCCTTTCCAGTGGGAAACACACTATAAAGAAATAAGGGAGACGTGTTGAATGGTGGTGAGTGCAGTGCAGACAGAAGGAGCCTGAAAGAAGACAGAGCTGGAGGTGAGAGGGTGCCCTTGTAGGAAACAATACTAGGAAACACTTCACCCAGAGAGTGACAACTGAGCAGCTCTGAAGTGGATGAGGGAAGACGCCATAGGGATGTGTGGTCAGAGGAACAGCAGAGACAAAGGCCCGGAGCTGAGCATGGAAGTGTCCAGATCAGAGGACGGGAGCAAGGGAAGAGAGGGTGGGCACATCTCTTGGGGCTGTCAAGACTTGGAACTGGACTAGGAACTTTTGAGGAGATGGGTAGCCCACGTTGCCTACTTTACATTTGCAAAGAATTGTTCTAAGCCCATTGTGTAGCTAGTACCTGCAGAGCCCAAGTTTAGGAAAGCAATTCATAGGCACTCAGGAGACAGAGGCAGGAGGATTTCTGTAAGTTTGAGACCTACATGATCTACATGGCAAGTTCCAAGTCAGACAGAGCTATGTGGGGAGACCCATTAATAATAATATATATTTAGCTAAAGTTAAAAATCAATTAAAAAGATTGCCCTATTGGTGACACTAGATGGTCATGCGGACCCTTCTAGTGGTCACTGACACTAAAGCTGTGGCTCTGTGCTCTGGGAGAAGCTGTCATTAGAAAGAAAAGGACAGAGGAACAGAGTCAGCTGTGACCACAGGGAATCCAGGCTACTTGTCCACAGAGATGACAACAGGCGATTCCCAGGGTCTTCAGGAATGTGGATTTATTAGCTGTGAAGACTGGCTTTCTCGAAGACTCCTCTTAAGGAGAGTCCCCGTGTATGATTCAGCTCAGCGGCCTGTTTGTCCTGGAGACCGCCGGTTTTATTCTGTAGCTAGTCAGTTGTTCTTTTCCTCCCGTGATGAGGTGAAGAGGGATCAGGGCCAGGCACACTCCGTGTAGAAAGGGAAGAGAGAGACTCTATGGGATCTTACGGATTAAAGGCACGAGTCTGTCTTGTCCCACCCGTGTCTTTATTTCTGTTTTATTTACTGTGCTGAGAATATGTCCTAGGTGTCACAGAAATCTGCTAGGGGGCACTGCAATACCTTAAACCCTAGAGAGGCCTGTGGCTCAGAGCTGTATAATGAGGACTGTGTGGTAACATGAAGTGTGGGGACATGGTGGACCTTTGATATCCTTGAGGGTGACATCATTGTTTAGATATGGCATGAGACAGGAGGAGGGCAGAGATGATCACACAGCTTTTGCTTGGGCAATTCAAAAGTGAAGTTGTTTTACCAAGATTGAGTAACTGGGAGTGTGAGCACATCTGAGATGTATTTGGTGTGTGTGTGTGTTTGCATGTGTGTGTGCATACATGTGTGTGTGTGTGTGTGTGTGTGTGTGTGTGTGTGTGTGAGAGAGAGAGAGAGAGAGAGAGAGAGAGAGAGAGAGAGAGAGAGAGAGGAGAGAAATGCCAGATTATTCTTTTCAACCAAACAAACTGTCACAAGCCAGGAATCCCAGCACCTGGGAAGCAGAAGCAGGAGGATCCTGAGTTCAAGGCCAGGCCAAGATGACACATAGCCAGACCCTGTCACAAACAAACTAAAATTAGATTGAGCTTTTGACCTTACTTAATTTAAGGGACTTTATTGCTGTTTGGGTTTTTTTTTGTTAGTTTTGGATTTTAAATAATTTTAATTTTTAATTTACTTTAATTTTAATTTAATTTATGTATCTGTGCACGTGTGTGTGTATGTTCACATACTCAAGCTCACAGGTCACTACATGTGGAGGTCAGAGGACAGCTTTTGGAGTCAGTTCTCTCCTTCTCCTGTGTGGGTCAGGGCTGGAGCTCAGGTCATTGTGCTCGGCAGCAGGTGTCTGTACCCACTGTAGCACCATGCCCCATGCCAGCCTTGTGTATTGACTTCTTTAATCCCATATAGACCATAGCAACCTAGAATTTTCTATGTAGCCAAGAATAGCCTTGATCTCCTTTCCCTCTTCTCTCTATCTCCCAAGTACTGAGATGCATTTTCGTGTGTTAACTGCCTGGTTAACTTGATTTTTGGAGTCAGTGACTGCTATAGCCCAGGTTGTTCCTGATTTGATATGGAGCCAAAGATGATCTTTTTTCCTTTTTCTTTCTCTCTGTTTTATTTTGTTTCAATATTTATTTTTGGACTAGATTTCATTATTTAACCAAGGCTGTCTTGGAACTCACTATGTAGTCAACTTTGTCATCTTTGTCTATCTGGGAGGAAACCTCAGTTCAAAGGAGGGAACTATTTCAGACATCAAGAAGAGCATAGGGATAGCGAGGGCTGCATTCCAGGCACTAGGAAAGGTTTGGTCAACAAGAGACACAACGACAACAACAAAATTAAAGTATATGAGACACTTGTCTTGAGCCTCTTTACGACTCTGAAACCTGGACAACGAAACGCAGCTCAGAACAGCAGCTGAATGTGTTTGAGATGGCATGTCTCAGGAGCATTCTAGGCATCACACGAAGGGAGAGCCTGAGCAACAATGACAATAAGAAACATTTCCGTCTACAGAAGTAAGTAAACTACAGGATACGACAACAGCACTTAAGATACTTTGGCCATGTTATGAGAATGAATGATGGCGGATACCTGAAGATAGCACTGTTGGAAGAGTGCATGGGATAAGGCAAAGAGGAAGGCCCAGAAAACACTGGCTAGACAGCGTAAAGGAAGACTGTGAAACCTTGGGTATGACAATACCGCAAGAATCTAGGATTGGAACAACTGGAGAACCGCCATAAGTGGGCTGCCCATGCATGCTTAAGCATTGCTGGGGCATTGATGATGATGATGATGATGATGATGATGATGATAGAAAACCACAGAGAGCAATTAGAGTGAGTGAATACCGACAGCTCTTGCAAGGCTGCTTCAGAGCCCAGGGCTAGAGCCAGGCTCACGGAGGACATGAGAGAGACGCTGCCCTCTCCAGCTCTCAGGCTGTCACTGAGCAAAGCTGTGTTGTTCTGGATGCCTGTGGTGCATGGGTAAAAGAATTCACCAGAGCAGAACTGACAGAAGAGTTTAATGAAGAATAGACACTCTGGACAGAAACACAGCAGGCTGGTTCTGAGAGAGAAAATTGTTCCCCAGCAGGGGTGGGGCACTTTAACCACAGTTAAGAACGGTCACCTGGCCTCCCTTCATTTTGCCCTCTGTGTAGTCATTTGAGCGAAAAAGGTGGGAACCCCACAACATGTTGAGCAGAGACTCCTATGACCTCATTTGTCCATTTGGGGTGCAGGCTCTTTGAGCTCTGATTGTTTGTAAAGCACCACAGGTCACTCTGTCAGGATCTGAGAAGCAGGGAGTTGGTATTTTATTTCTAGCCTTTGCTTGTGTGTGCCTCAGGCACTTCATGTACCTTATGCTGGTCCTGGCAATCCTCCTGCTTCAGTCTTCTGAGTGATGAGATTATACATTTGTGTCACCACGCCTGACCTCCCCCCCTTTTTTTTATTGTACTAAGCAGCCAAGAATAACTTTGAACTTCTACCCAATCCTCCTCTTTCTGCTTCCCAAGTTCTGGAACAATATGTGTGCTCCCCTTGTCCAGTTTATACAATTCTGGGATCCTGCCCCAGGCTTGGTGTGTGCTGGGTAACCACTCTATTAGCATGGCTACTTCTCCAGCCCCACATGGTCCCTGTAGCTTGTTAGTACCTGACAGACAGAGCAATGTAGGAAATGTTCTTTTATCTGTTCCCGCTGAAGGAAATTCCTCTGACACCAGCTTCACCGTTTTCAGTGCACAATTCGGTGACGTTGAGTCTGGTCACAGCTGTGGCCACCACAGCTTCCCTGCAGTTTCAGAACTGTCAGCCCAGGCAAACCTCCAAATGGTTAAGTCCTTGTTTCCTCCCTCTCCTCTCTCTCCTCATAACCTCCCGCCTGTTCTCAATGCTGTGGTTCCTTATTCTGATAGAACAGGTGAAGGAGCAGATAATCTGTCTACTGTGTAGGGTTAGTGCAGGAACATGCTCTGAGGGTCATCCAGGTTGTAGCATGCTTCAGTGCTTCATGCCTGTTCATGGGTGAATGGTATTCCATTGTGTGACTACACCACAGGTGGTTCATCCAGCAATGGACCTTTGCCCAGTTTCTACCTTTGCTGTGACCACAATGCTACTGTAAGCATTTGTGTAAGGTTTATCTGGATGTACGTTTTCACTTTTCTTGGGTATAAAGGTAGCAGTGCAATTGCTGGGTCATTTTATAATTACATGCTTAGTTATTTTTTAGGCAGTGCCACACTTTTCCATGGGGGTTGTATTGTTACATATCCATCAATAGAGCACAAATGTTCCTATTTTTCCACGTCCTTAAGTCTGTCTGGTTTTAATAAGAACTTTGCTGTTTTAAATTGCATTTCATTAAAGAACAATGGTGCTGTGGCATTTCCTGTCTTCTTAGAGACATGTCTTTTCATCTTTTCCCATTTTCCTTTTATGATATTTTTGAGATTTTGATCGCTTTGATGTTTTTGAGATTTATTTATTTAATTTGTGTATCTGAGTGTTCTGATTGTAAGACTGTATGCACCAAATGCATGCAGCGCCCACAGATGCCAGAAGAATGTGGTCGATTCCCTGGAATTGATACAGGCAGCTGTGAGCCACCCTGTGGGCACTGGGAGGAGCAGTCAGTGCTCTTAACTGCTGAGCCATTTCTCCAGCTCTACTTATTTATTTTGAGTGCCTCTGCCTCCAGAGTGTTGGAAGAAAGGAACCCACCACCGTGCAAGATCGATTTTTACATTTTTTTAAAAACTGGGACTGGAGTCCTGGCTGCGTAGTTAAGAGCATTAGATACTCCTGCAGAGGACCCAGGTAGGTTCCCCAGCACCCACATGGCAGCTTATGACTGCTTGTGCCTCCATCTCCAGGGGATTCAGTGCCCTCTTCTTGACTCTTCAGACTCCAGGCACAAAAGTTATACACATGCGCCGGGCGGTGGTGGTGCACGCCTTTAATCCCAGCACTCGGGAGGCAGAGGCAGGAGGATCTCTGTGAGTTTGAGGCCAGCCTGGTCTACAAGAGCTAGTTCCAGGACAGGCTCCAAAGCTACAGAGAAATCCTGTCTCGAACCCCCCCCAAAAAAAGTTATACACATGCATACATGGAGGCAAAACACACACATGAAAAAAAATTAAACATCTTTAAATTTTTTGTTTATTTATATGTATTTGTTTAAGTGTCTTGTGACCAGGTGCCCACAGAGGACAAAAGAAATAACTGTACAGAAGAAATAATTGAACCCCCAGTTGGATTTACAGGTGGTTGTGAGTCACCTGTCCTCAGTGCTGGAACTTGGGTCCTCTGCAAGAGCAGTGCACAGCTTAGCCACTCAGCCTTTACTTCAGTCTGCCCCTCCCGCCGCCACACACATACACCATTTCTTTCTTCCTTTTTTATGGGGTTGTTTGTTTGTTTGTTGGAGACAGTGTTTCTCTGTGTAGGTCTGACTATCCTGGAACTCACTCTGTAGACCAGGCTGGCCTCAAACTCAAGAGTTCTGGCGGCCTCTGCCTTCAGAGTGCTGGAAATAACGGCGTGCGCCACCACACAAGGCTGCACACATTATTTCTTAATTGTACTATTTGTCTTACTAAGCTGTAAGAATCCCTTATATCTTCTGGACCTTGAGCTCAGACACATGTTTCAGGAATATTTTCTTTTATTCTGGGGGCTGACCTCACCCTCTAGCCTCCAGTGTCTTTTACTGTGGGGTGAGACCCCATGGAGGATTGTGTAACTGAATGTGGGGTTGAGGATAATGTGGCAACAGTATTCTGAATGCACAATGAACAAAAATTAATTCAAAATCAAGTGTAAAGTAAATCAAGTGTTTCTGTCAGTGTTTGCATCTCCAGCTCCACTGGAGCCTCGGTTCTGAACACCGAAACACCTGCACTTGGTGTTGTGCAAGCTGTCTGACCATGAATGCCGGCAAATGCAGCCTCAAACACTCTGCTCAGATTGAAGACTACTGGATGCTACAAACTCCAGAACTTTTATTCTGCAAAAAATGTTTATGGCCTTATACAAACAGTGGTTTATTTATAAGAATCAAGGACTTTTAATATTTTCTTCAGCATATAAATACCAAAATAATGTCTCTTTCTGTTCCTTTTTGTTTCAATGTTGTATTTTAGAAATTGCTGTTTGGCACAGCTGAATAGATGTAGTTAAGAACACAGAAGGGCTTTTGTCAGGTCCCAGCACCCACATGGCACCTTAAAATAGTTTGTAACTCCTGTTGCAAAGGACCTGAGATCCTGTTATGACGTCTGTGTTTACTGCACAAAAAGATGCACAGACATACATATAGGAAAAACATCCACACACAAAAAATAAAAACTTGATGTTTCAATTCATAATTTTGATCATTGTCTTTTTGTTGTTTAGAAGAGTGCTTATATGTAAATGAATTCATGATGGCAGCCCCAATATCCATAACTTATATCTTGCCTCTAGAACTTTTGAAGAACCTGATGGAGGTAAGAGGGCAGCTCATTCCCTAAGAGGTTTGAGAGGGGTTTGGTAAACTGTGCTATCTGTGCTATCTGAATGTTTCACCTTACAAACTTTTTCCCCATTGGTTTTGTTTTATTTTGTGTTGGGAGGCAGGACTTTGATACATAGCCCAGGCTGGCCTGGAACCTGATCTCCCTGGCCCAGCCCCCTAGTGCTGGGATTGCTAGCCTGTGCCCTCATGCTCATGAGCTCTCATGGAGACAGGAGGGTCCCCTTGTATACGTCACTTTTCTGCTGCTGTGAGAAAAACACCAGGATGAAAAGCATCTTATGTGGAGTTTGTGTGAGCTATGGTTCCTAAGGGATAAGAGTTCTTCATGGCAGACAGGCACGGCAGCAGAAGGAAGGTGAGAGAGCACAGCTTCCACTGCAAACAGGAAGCAGGGAGAGCAGCCTGGAAGGGAGGCAAGGCTATGAGCTTTTAAAGCCACCCCAGGGATTTACTTCCTACAGCAAGGCTGCACTTCCCCATATCATCCCCAAGCGGCACACCAACTGGGGACCATGTGTTTAAATATCTGAGCCTATAGGGACATTCTCATCAAACCCCTTGGGATTTAAGGCAGTTCCCCTCTTAGAAAAGAGACCAGTCACCTACTGTCCCAGTCTTTGCTTTTCCACTACTCCTGTTTTAGGATGTGGAGAACAAGGCCTTGGATGCCAGGTCCCTTTTGTATCAGATTCTTGCGAAGGATCCTAAAGTCTAGATTACTGTTCCATTCCTCAAAAGGCTCCAGTTCCTGTAAGTGTTCTTCTGTTCCATGGCAGCACCTACATGGTGTTGATGTTGCTTCTCTTCCAGCCAACTGACTGTAATGATTTGGCTTCTCCCAAAGTGATGAAAAGAAGTTATCATTAAGATGTCCCTGTAGGAAGCTTTGTGGAACTTAATTTAGTTTTTTGTGCTTGTGTGTGAGTGTGTGTGTTTGTGTGTGCAAACTTATTACTTTGTGTGTCTGCATGTTTGAGCATAAGTGTGAGGGTCAGAGTTCAGAGTTGGGTGACTTCCTCACTTGCCCCTTCATTAAAATTTTATAAAATTTAAAAATCCTACTTTCTATTAATTATTTGTCTATGTGCAGGCATGGGGGTGAGCATGGGCACAAGTGAGTGCAGTGCTCACAGTGGCCGGAGGAGGGAGTCAGATCACCTCAAGTGAAATTGCAGGTTATTGTGAGCCACTCAAGTGGGGGCTGGAAACTGCTCTTGAGTCCTCTGCAAGGGCACAGACGTTCTTAACCACCCAACCAGCTCTCTAGCCCCTTAGCTTAAAATATTTAAATTATATTTATTTGCTTAATGTATGCACGCTGGGAAACATAATGCTGATGATGATGAGGAGGAGGAGCAAAGATTTCTCAGTTAACCTGGAACTCACTATTATGCTAGACTGGCAAATTGGAACCCTGGAGACCCTCCTGTCTCTACCTTCCCAATGCTGACACTACCAGATTACTGCTATGACTGGATAGTTTTTTCTTTTAAGGGGGAACATGCAATGTCATCTCAGTTGCTCACACTTGCATGACAAGCACTCACTGAGTGAGCTATCTCCTCAGCCTCTTGTGATTTATATTCTGTGAAGATTTGTGTTTGTATCCTTCCTTAGTGGAGGAAGATCCTGTTTGGGGACCCATGGTGTATGAAGCAGCTTAATCTGTGAAGCGACTGTTGGTACCTTCCAGTCTGACCTTCAGAGCTGACAGCCACCTTTGATTTCTCCAGGAAGGACCTGACCAAAAGATGTTCAACACCACCCATGGAAGTTATAAACAGCGTATGGTAGATTAACACTAAAGTAACTTCTACTTTTTAAAAATTTGTTTTTGTTATTTTATGTATATTAGTGTTTTCCTGCATAATGTCTGATTCTCAGGAAGTGGAGTTACAGACAGCTGTGAGCTGTGAAGTCAGTGCTGGGAATCAAACTGGAGACCTCTGGTGCTTAACTATCTTAAGAACCTCAGATCTCAACTGCTAAGCCTTCTCTCCATCCCCTAATCTCTTTATCCCCATTGTTCCCTATTGTAAGTCACACCAGCTGATACTTTTTATTTCTGTTTTCTTTCTGAGATAAAGTCTTGCTTTATATTGCAGGCTGGCCTCAAATTCTAGCAACACTCCCGCCTCAGCCTTCTGAGTGCTGGATTAAAGGCATGTGCCATCGCACCCAGCACACACTCATTTAAAGAAAAAACTTAGCCGGTTGTGGTGGCACACGCCGGTAGGATTTGCTGAAGGAGGCAGAGGCAGGAGGATCACAAGTTCGAGGCCAGCCTGGGCTACACAAAAAGAAAAAAAGAAAAAACTTAGTAGTCTGATGTGTACACTAAGTCAGATCCCCTGAGGCTAGAGTACATGCTTCTGCGAAGCAACTGTTGTGGGTGTTGGGATCCTAACTTGGGTCCTCGGGAAAAGCAGTGCACACTCAACTACTAAGCCATCTCTTTAGCCCCTAAAACTAACTTTCATTACATTTGCATATGTATTGTGTGGTCAACATGTGCCATGGTGTGCTTACGGAGATAGAGGACAAGCTAAGGGAGTCAGCTTTGTCTTCCTTATGGGACTCAGGGACCAAACTCAGGTCGTCAGGCCTGGCAGCAGCTGCCTCTGCCTGCTGCACCATCTCCATGGAGAGGAGTCAAGGATGTCTCCAAGTTCTCAGTTTGAGCAACTGGCTGAATAGTACGGTCATTTACAGAGACAAGGAGCCACTGGGGGAGGAGGGGACAGAAGAGATGAAAAACCAACGGAGCTGTGTTTTAGGCCATTGAAAAAATGTGTCTGAAGTTCAAGATGGTGGCCGGGCTGAAAGCATTCAGAAATGGATATATACATTAATATACATCTTATACACAGAATATACTTTAATCTTGTTTACTTTACCTTTTATTATGGGAAAATTATAAATGTACACAAAAGCAGAGAGTAACATAGTCACTATCTCTGACCCTACGTTCATCCCTCATCAACCTTTGTTAGTTTTGGACTGATAAAAAGGCTCAGCAGATTAAGAGCAGTTGCCAGGCAAGCCCTACCAGCTGACTTAGGCAGTCAGATCCCTGGTGGAAGGAGACACCAGCTCCAGAAAGTTGTCTCTGCCCTCCACACATGGCCGTGGCACCCACATTCACACTCACTCTTATCCCTCATCTCCACATGCTCTCCCAGAGTCAGAGTAGTTTAAAGCAAAGTCCCATACTGTGACCCATAAATGCTTGTCAATCAAAGAGAAGAAGCACTTACACTGGGGGTGGGGGCACGTGTCTTTAATCCCAGCCTCCCAGCCCTCAGGAGATGGAGGCAGCAGGATCTGAAGTTCAAGATCAGCCTTGATTTTGAATAGTCTATATAGTGAGTTTTAGGCTAGCCTGGGACACACGAAACAGTGGTTCAAAAATAGAAACTAGGACACCAACTCAGGTTTAGAAGCATGATACTCCTGGAGACCTTGATGCAAGAGTTTGATCAAAATGGATTCAAAAGTGGTAGGAGAAGCTAGGTGTAGTGACATGGGCTTTAATCCTAGAATTTGGGAGGTAGAGGCAGTCAGATTTCTGAGTTTAAGGACAACCTGGTGTAAGCAGTGAGTTCCAGGACAGCTAGAGCTACATAGTGAGACCCTGTCTCGAACAAAAAGAGGGCTGAGGATCAGGAAGGTGGGCTAAAGAGATGGCTCAGTGGCTAATAACTGTGAACTGCTCTTGCAGAGTGAAGAAGCGGCTTTCTGTTGGTCCCAACCCACGATATGAGCAAAGCATCATGAACACAGCTGTGCTCTGCACCCCATGTTGACTCTTGAGACACAACCTGACCACAAAAGGCCAACCCTGTCTGCAAAGAAGAATGAATCACTCGCTTGAGCACACAGCCCCTTCCTCTCTCCTCCTAGCTTGGTAAAGGTTCCTAGTCTGTCGGAGAGGCATGCTCACTCAGTGTGAGCTTCTCTCAGGTTCTCGGAAATAAACCCGCCTGCATTGGAATCTGGTCTCCTGACCTCTTTCTCCACATGGTTTCCTAACATGGCTCTCAATCCCGGAACAGGCGCTTGGAGCCTGGGACACTCTTGCAACCCAGCAAGCATGTGCAGCAGCAGGGCACCCAGGGCTAACCTTTAGATCCTGAGGTGTCTCCAAGTTAGCTCCACCCTGTCTCTGAACCTCCCCTACTTTCTCCCACTCACCCTTCCTCTGCCAGCCCTCTGGATTGAGGATTGCGAATTACCTTTGTCCTAGACTTGCTCATCCAGATTGATAGGTTCTCTGGCGTAGGGAACTCTCAAAACATTTGGACTTGTCTCTCCAACTGCCCCCTAGTTAATGCATCTGACCTTCCTCTTTTCTCTCCATCGCTCCCCTGAACCATCGTCCCCTCCCCTCATCTAGAAATGTGGTAATGCAAGGTAAGGTAGAAAGTGAATTAGGTACAACACTTTGGATTCACCAAGATAGAATAGATGATGTAGTATTTTCTTAGAATTTGTCAAATGCTAATGAATTAGACAATGTTAATGTAATTATTCCCTGTATATATTTGTATGATTATTGTATTTATTGTATATAGTTTTTTATTATATTAGTTATAACCTTTTTTAATTTTAGACAAAAAAAGGGGAAATGTGGTGATATTTTGTTTGTGATCTAACAAACTAAAGCTTGCCTGAAGAGTGTGGCACACACTAGATTGTGTATACAACCCTCTGTCCTCATGTCTGCCTGCAGGCCAGAAGAGGGCGCCAGATCTCAATACAGGTAGTTGTGAGCCACCATGTGGTTGCTGGAAACTGAACTCAGGTCCTCTGTTAGAACAACCCATGCTCTTTAGTATTGAGCCATTTCTCCAGCCCCCTTTTTTCTCTTGTAATTGAAAACATTTAATTGGGGTGGCTCGCTTACAGTTCAGAGGTTCAGTCCTTTATCATCATGGCAGGGAGCGTGGTGGCACGCAGGCAGACATGGGCTTGAGAAGTAGTTGAGAGTGTTACAGCTTGCAGGTAACAGGAAGCTGACTGAGACACTGGGCATTATCCTGAGCATAGGAAACATCACACTCTACCCCCACAGTGACACACTTTCTCTAACAAGGTCTCGCCCACTCCAGCAAAGCCATACCTCCTAATAGCATCACTGTCTATGAGCTTTTGGGGGCCAATTACATTCAAACTACCACACCTTGGGTTCAGTAGAGACTTCCAGCTCATACTGTTTTTGTTCCAAATACTATAGAAAAGTGTCGGAGCTCGCTCTGGCAGAAATCAGCTGGGAGTACCCGGGGAGGGGGCACTGAGGCTAAGGAAATGTTAGATTAAGAGAAAAGAAGACAGAAACATAGGATAGACCAGGAGGACTGAAGGTCAATACCAAATAATCCTGAGTTTATTTCTCAGCCAGCATATATCTAATTACAGGCAAAAGGCAGAACAGAGCAGTCCAGTCAGCTAACCACCTCCCTGCACTGTCCTTGGGAGGAACTCAAGCAGGTGCATTATCTCATTCAGCTAAGCAGCTTCTAATCTCTAATGAGAAGTGCCTCTGTCTGGCATACACCAGCTCACATCTGGCCAAAAATGCTTTTTCTATGGGCTCACACAGATGTTACTCAGAGCCCTCAAGGTTAGGGGAAAAAGCAGAGCAGGCAAGCTTGAACTCAAATGATTCCTTTAAGTCAGAAATGACTCCAGATGGAAACTGAGTCACGTGTGGGCTCCCACAGAGAAGGGCTGAGGTCTGTCTGTGTACTCATTGAAAAGAGAGCCTTGCTTGTATATATTTTTCTCTTTATTCCTCTGAATAAGCTTCAGCAGATAATTTCGAGAGATCTGGTGGGCTACAGCTAGTCTCCTCAAATTTTCAGCTGTATATTTGTTAGTATTTGCCAACAATTGCTTTAATAAATTCATTTTCCCATGAAGTCCAGTTTATGAGTCCAGTTTATACTTAGTAGGCAGTATATAAGACAAGGTGTTACTAGCCAATGTTTGATGTTCAGTAAGATTTCTGATCTCTGGTATATCTGCAGTGATGCCTAAAAGGACAGAAGGTGCTATGCCAGCTGCAAGTAAGGAGCCAACCAACATAGCTCCAGCAACCATAGATTGTAAAGGTTTTCTTGCAGCAAACCTATTTCCTGATGTGTAAGGAGAAGACTGGAATTCTCCCAAGTTCAGAGTTCTTCAGGTGGGAGCCATGATTTGAAGTTGAAAGTAAGTGAAATCTTCAGGATCCTAGGTGTAATTGTGTCTAGCAGGCAGGCTAAGGTCAGGTATCATCGTGGGCTCCCCAGTAACAATTGGTGGGAAAGCAGGGAGCTTGACAAATGCCACCTTGTATTGGGCTATGAAGAATTCATTTCTTTCATCCCATCCCCCTCTATCAATAATGCATATTGTTAGGCTGCCTTATTTGATTTCACAGGATTTCTGTGTCATGGGGAAGACATCTCATCAAATTGGCATCTTTTGTGCAGAGTTCCTGCATGTGATATATGGAATATGGGCTTGTAGGCTAGAGTCTCCAATTGGCCCCAGAAAAAATGAAGGTCATTCTCCCATTGCAGTCAGACATCCAATCTGAGGCCATCCTCTGACCTGTGAGGTGATGAGTGTCTTCTGTCTGGATGAGTTTAGGACTTCCTCATCATCTCTCTAGGAGAGGATGGCCATCTCTGCTAGAGGTAGGGGACCCCATCCTCTAACAGACACCCTAACTTCTTACCCCTCCTGACTTCTCAAAACTCAGTTCCAGGGATTGAACTCGGGACTTGGGGCTTGGCTGCAGCTGCCTTAACCACTGAGCACATTCTATTTCAGCATGTGTGTGCATGTGAGAAATTAGGTGAGGTCCACAGGGGCAGCAGCTCTTCAGCACTGTGCTTCGTGGGAGAAGAGGCTGTGTGGAAGGAAGGCAGGACTCTGCCTCGTGTTGGGACTGGGGAAAGAGAAGCTGTGCGGAAGGGAGACAGGACTCTGCCTTGTGTTGGGACTGGGTGAGGACATTTGATTTCCATCCAGGGCTAGTCAGGGAAGGGTGGTGTCTGTTCTGGATCTTGAAGGAAAGCTAGGATTCCAATAGGTAAAGATGGAATGACAGAGGAGGAAGCTTTAGCTAGTGAGAGCAGGATGGTGTCTTATTAGAAACTCGTTCAGGGCTTCCAGCCCATCATGAAGGGCATGTCTTGAGTGTAGCAAAAAGTCGTGGGAGCGTGGCTTGTTTCCCGCAAGCTGCAGGTTGTAGCCCCAGATTCTTGTCACCCATGCTTCCTCTCTTAACACATTGTGTGTTCTGAGGCCAGTTTTTTTTTTTCTTATTCTAGAGTCAAGGTATCAGTCTCCTGCTCAATTTTTTTTTCCTGAAAAACATTGAAAAATGTTTAAAAGAATCTGTTAAGTAGGACGTGCGCATGGTACTGTCAGATCTGGGACCCTGGCTTTATAAAGGTGAAGGTATGTCAGGACGGCGCACTCCTTTAATCCCAGCACTCGCAAGGCAGAGGCAGGGAGATCCCAGTGAATTCAAGGTCAGTCTGGTGTACATAGCAAGGGTCAGGACTACACAGAGAAATCCTGTCACAAGAAAAAGGGAAAATTAAACAAAGCATGTGCCAGCGCCATGTGAGAGGAGCAGCAGGTGGCAACTGGGCTTCTGGAGTCCCGCTCACCAGCGTGCAAGGCACTGGGGGGTGACTCTCACATAGGCAAGGCCCCAAGCACTTTGGCTCCAAAAGGTCTCAACTACTGCTGTGCCTTTGCAAGTCGGCTGCTGCTGTTGTTCTCTGGTATCTGGCATGGTGTGGACGAGTGTCAGGGGATCCCCACTGCCTTTAATAGAGTGTGATTATCTCATGGAAATACCCTGTTCTCTTGAGCAGTTTTACCTGTAGATTATTATGAAGATGATTTCACTTTAGGCTGGACTGTTTAGTTGAAGTAATGATTTTATACAATCATAGTGTTAGTTTAAATAGAATTTTGATGACTAAGGGGTTTTAACAAATGTGGTAAGGGATTACAATGGAAGTTATTTTAGTGGGAAAATTAACATAGGTAAAGGTAGGGTGTAGTGTTATCCCCCTCCCCTGAAAAAGCAAGGGCTACAAAGGATAGAAAATAGGAACCAGGAAGTGTCAAACAGCTAGGACTTCGGAGTTTTGCTTGAGGAGTCATATAGACTGTGGCTTAGGTTAATTGTTAAGGGGGGAAATTGAGTCCCAGGAGTTAGACTGGGTTGAGTTCTTTTAATCTTGATGTTGGGAAATGTGTTCATGGGTTTTGGTGTGCATTATAGCTAAAACAAAGCTTTAAATAATGACTTTATGTAGCTCAAAAGCAAAGAGTTGAATGGTTAGTTAGATAATTGGATAGGACTCTAAAATAGGAAAAGTAAAACAAGTAACCTGTTTTCCTGGCAATTATAAAAACTACTGCCTAAGTAAAAGATTATGGCTGGAAGGCTCCTGATATCCTCTAAGTAAAAGGTTATGGCAGGAAGGCTCCTGATCTGTGAGAAGTCTAAAAGAGAAATGTTTAACTGACCTCATGGTGTTACTGAACATAACTCTGCTTATTGCCCTCACAATCACCACATTCCCTCATCATCTATGAGTGGGATGAAAACTCTCAGGGGGTTTCTAGCCCCTCACTGGGCAGTGTTACTGGTTCTTACAATGATAGTGATTGACTTTTTCCAAGGATTGCTGCTGGAGTAGCAGCACCGCCCCTAGAAAGAATTTAGACATGCAGATTGTTAGTAAAGCTAGGTGAAGATGTTTTTGTTAAAGACTTTGAAGTATAAAATCTTGAGGAACAATTTACAGTTTAGAAAGATACATTTATTTATTTATATTTTATGTACCAATCTCAGTGTCTCCTCTCTCCTCTCCTTTCGCTCCCCCTTCTTCCCCTCACCCAAGTCCTCATCTGTTCTCCAGAAAGGTTAAAACCTCCCCTGGGAAGTCAACTAAGTCTGTCTCATCATCTCATTGAGGCAGGACCAGGGCGCTCCCCCTCCCACCCGTGGTGCCTAGGCTGAGCCAGGTATCTCTCCATAGAGAACGGGCTCCATAAAGTGGAGTGTTAGGGTTAGAGCATGGTACCACTGCCTGTGGCCCATATACTGCCCGAAAGACACACTTTTAATAGCTGAGTGAGGTATTCATTGAGGTCACAGAACAAAAACAGTAGCAGCCTGGTTACTGCCTGCTGATGCACCTTTCTTGCTAGGATGGGTTGGTGTTCAAAGGCAAAGATTAATTCCTTGCATCCATTTCTGCCTTCAGCTTTCTGCTATGATTTAATAAAACATTGTTGAGTAGGTATGCACCCTGAGAACTTAAAGTAAAAATGACAGATTGTTTTTCATATACAAATATTGAGATTTATGATTCTTTCAAGTTTTTTTATAAGATAACCTTTTGAGATAAATGATAAAATGCTTGATCCTTTCTTTGTAGCTTTAATATGTAGCCTGCCAGTAAAAAAAAATGTCTAAGAAAAATACCTTGCTTGCTTACACTTTGTTAAAGTTGCTTGGACATGAATATATGTGGGTTCTTGGGGATTATCTGTTTTTTTACCTGAAATATATAAAATAGTTAATCATGTAAGGGATATGGAAAACACTCTGGTTTTGCTCGTATTCATTGTAATCATCCACTTGAACGATAGACTGTAACCACATTGTAATGGTCACGCTGCTTGAAAGATTTTGCTGGGGTTTATAAGCTGTAAGGGGAAAAAGTAAAGAAGGAAAGATGCAGAAGGGAAGAAGACCAGAGCAGAAAAAAAATAGAGTAGAACAAGCAACAGAACAAACAATAAAATGAAGAACTAAGTTTTGAGCCTCAGAGGTCTGTGTGTTCTTCTCACTAACTCTGCATCTCATTCCCGATCTCTCTGACCTGCAGAAGGCTGGACCCACTGAGAGAGAGAGTCCTTAGGTCAGCACAGGGTCAGGGTTAAAGGTGCTGCTACCAAACCTGACAGCCCCAGTTCCATCCCTGGTGCCCAGAAGGTGGTCGGAGAGAGCTGACTTCTCCAAGTTTTCCTCAGACCACATACATCCAACATGACATATGCATACCTACACACGTGCCTACACACAAAATAGATAAAATGTAATAAAAACGCAGGCCTAAGAGATGGTCCATTGGTTAAGCATACTCGCTGCTTTCCTAGAAGACTTGGGCTTGGCTGCCAGAACCCACGGCCTTCTGAACTCCAGTTCCAAGGAATCCTATGCTTTCTTCTGACCTTCCTGGGCACAAAATATGCACATGGTGTATATGCATACATGCAGGCAAACACACATACACATAGAATTAAATAAATGAATTATTTATTTACTTATTTATTTATTATGTATACAGTGTTCTGACTGCATGTATGCCTTCAGGTCAGAAGAGGGCGCCAGATCTCAGTACAGATGGGCGTGAGCCACCATGTGGTTGCTGGGAATCAGGACATCTAAGCAGGCAGTGCTGTCAACCTCTGCCCCCAAACTAATTTTTGTTTGTTTGTTTGTTTGTTTGTTTTTCGAGACAGAGTTTCTCTGTGTAGTTTAGGAGTCTGTCCTGGAACTCACTCTATAGACCAGGCTGGCCTTGAACTCATAGAGACCCACCTGCCTCTGCCTCCTGAGTGTTGGGATTAAAGGCGTGCACCACCCCCACCCAACAAATGAATCATTTTTTAAGTAACAAAAATTGCAACAAGAAAAACAGGCTCGAGACTAGGGAGACAGTGAAGGGCTTGCTGCAGAAGTGTGAGAACCCCAGTCAGATCCCACATCCACAGGTGTAGGGACGTGCACCTGTGATCCCTGTGCTGAGGAGTAAAGACAAGGGCATCCCTGGGGTGTGCTGGCCAGACAGTCTGACCACATCACCATCTTCCAGGGATGATAGGAAACTGTCTCAAAAATAAGGTGATAGAGATTGAGAAAGAATCCTGGTAGGTCCCTCTCATGTAGCCCAGGTTGTCCTGGACTCTCTGTGGATGACCTTGAACTCTTGCTCCTCCTGCCTCTGCATTGAAAGTGCTGGGAGGCCTAAAAAGGCCTGAGCCCCGATACCCTGCTCATTCTTTTACTTTACACATTTCTGTATGATTTATATTTTTTATAGCAAGGATACATAGCAAGACTCACAGTATGTGCATGCATCTCTCTGTGTGTATGTGTGTGTGAGTGTGTGAGTGTGTGTGTGTGTGTGCGTGTGGAGGCCCAGTATGTCCTCAGATGTCATTGCTCAGGAGCCATCTATTTACTTTTGAGACAGGGTCTCTCTCTGGTCTTGAACTTGCCCAGTAGCCTAGGTTAGCTGACCAGAGATGCCCAGGGAACTGCCTGTTTCTGCCTTCTCAGTGCTAGGATTACAAGCACTCACCACCTTGCCTGAAACTTTCACCTGGGTTCTGGGGATCAAACCCATGCCCTGGCACTTACAAGGCAAGCACCTTACTGACTGAGCTATCCCAGCCTGTTATTGGATTTAGTTTATTTACTTGCTTACTTACTTACTTACTTATTTATTTAATGTCATGGGTGCTTTGCCTGAATGTAGATGTGGGTACCCATATGGATGCCTGACACCCATGGAAGCCTGAAGAGGGTGCCAGGTCCCTTGGAACAGGAATTACATACAGTCATGATACAGCATGTCTTTGGAAGAGCAGCTAGTACTCTTAACTGCTGAGCCATCTCTTCAGCACATCCCTGCCCATCAGTGATTTTATTTTTTAATCATAGGATCGCATTATATTGTCCTGACTGGACTGGAAAAAGCAATGTTAACCAAACTGGCCTAGAACTTGTGTCAATCTTCCTGCCTCTGACCCCCCCTCCCCCCCGTGCTAGAACAAGCCACCACGCCTGCTATGGAAACCCAGCTTTAAACAGCAGACCAAAATGATAAACACACATCAAAACATCTGTCAAATGCTACACCAGTCAGTCAGGGCAGCACAAGCCTTCAATACCAGCACTTGGAGGCAGAGGTTTGTGAATGTCTGTGAGTTCAGGCAGACCAGGACTACACAGTCAAAAGACCCCCTACTCAAAAGAAAACTGGGCCGGACGGTGGTGGCGCATGCCTTTAATCCCAGCACTCGGGAGGCAGAGGCAGGCGGATCTCTGTGAGTTCGAGGCCAGCCTGGTCTACAAGAGCTAGTTCTAGGACAGGCTCCAAAACTACAGAGAAACCCTGTCTCGAAAAACCACAGAAAAAAAAGAAAAGAAAAAGAAAAGAAAAGAAAACTGGACTGGCCAGGACAGAGACTGGTTTTATTGACAAGCATGGGGAAAGGTGGCTCTTCCCTCCCTGAAGCTGGTTGTTGCAACCGCCCCACACCCCAAATGACATCAACATCCTGTTCCTTCATAACACAGATGTGGTGGCATTTCATTTATATTTTAATAAATAAAGATTGCCTGAAGTTCAGAGAGTAAAACAGCCACACTGACCAGCCTTACAGACCAGGCTTCAATAACACACACCTTTAATCCCAGTAGCCACACTAGTTTGCCATAGAAAGTGGTCAGTGCATGCCTTTAATTCCAGTGGTGCATGCCTTTAATCCCAGAACTAAACAAGATTATAAAACGAGAGGAGACAGCTCTTAGACACAGTCTCATTCTGAAATTCCTGGAGGCAGCATTACCATTTTCAGACTGAGGTCGAGGTAAGAGTCGGTGGCTGGCTGCTTTGCTTTTTGGATCTTCATGTTGAACCCCAATTTCTCTCTCAGAATTTTTATTAATCATGCATCACAGAGAAGCATCACCTACTGTGGGAGATTTATTTGTGTTGTTGCTCCAAGACTGCCAATGGTTCCAAGGGCAGGGTTCACATATAGCTGGCTAGAGTGGACCATAGAGTTTTCTGGCTGACTCAGAGGAGATAGAGGGACACAGAGGAAATAGAGAGACACAGAAGAGGAATGAGGATGGGACAAAGGGATGCACAGCCTTTTTGAGCAGGGAAGCACAGAGAATAGAGGTCACTGATCATTTTTTCCTTTGCTCTGTGAATCTATCATGTTTAATCCTATTATCAGACTCCCAACCATTTACTGTTTTACTAATAAAACAGTAAAAGAAACTTCTTTATCTGGCATCCAAGGTGGTGCAACATCACAAAGTGGCTTTTAAAGCTGCCACGCAGTCCAAGGAAGCCTTCACTGTTTTTTTTTTTTTTACAAAGATTGACTTCAGCTGTAAATTAAATCACATCAGATCCAGAAGTAGATAAGTATTAATTCTTTAATTGTGGTAAACCAAGTCATCTGAAAAGGGATTGTAGGCAAGGGATTCTTAGAAAAAAAATTTTTTTCTAGAGATAGTCTAAAGAGAAGGCCCTAGTCTTCTGGAATATGCAGATGGTATGGCAAAGGCCAGCATTGGACTACTGATTGCAAATCAACAAGCCACAGACAAGGTAACCCTTTACTATAGGGACATGCCTTAGGGAGCCTTTCACCTTAGGGAGCCTCCCGTAGGCCCTAGTGTCAAATTTGGTTCCATCATTACCTTTCAGCATTGGGGAAAACCCTCCACAGAGCAATAAAACATTTGCTGTTTGTTGTTAAAGTCATACGGCTCTGAATGACTGTAGCATGAGGGCTGGCTTGTTGGGGTTTCTGTCTAGCCTGGTCCCCCAGCTGTTTAGTCCCAGAGAAAATCACACAGAGAGTCTGCATTAGGTTATAAACTGATTGGCCCATTAGCTCAGGTTTCTTATTAGCTCTTATATCTTATATAGCCCATTATTCTTATCTATGTTAGCCATATGGCTCAGTACCTTTCTCAGCAGGGCAGGTCACATCCTACTTCTTTGGTGATCTGTGCAGGAATGCCGAGAGAGCTTCCTGCTTCCCAGAATTCTCCTATTCTCCTTGCTCCACCTCTACTTCCTGTCTGGTTGTCCCACCTATACATCCTGGCTAATGGCCAATCAGCATTTATTTAAATCATGATTGACAGAATACAGACAATTCTCCCACACCAAATGACAGAACAGCTTCATTAAACAAAACAAAATTTTCATGAGTGACCATAAAACAAATATTTTGACAAACTTCTATACATGACCAAAGACCAAACTAAAAATACAAATAAATGGCATTGTGATTGAGGGTTTTCTAGACACAAGCATGTATTGAACAATAATTTCACCAACATCTTGTCATCCATATTGGCCTCTTCAGGAAGTAAATATTCAGCTTCTAGGAATTGGAACTTTATCTCAGGTAAAACAAAGTATAAGATAAGTTGAGTTTTTGGGTCAGAAAGTCAGGTAGGAAAATTAAAACCATATGTGGCTAACATAGCAATAAAATTATGGGGATATGATTTGTACAGCAATGGAAAATCCAGATTAACATTCCCCTAATCTCAGAAACAAACCATAAATTAACATATGTTTCTGAGAAAAATATTAAAAGGTATTATCAAGAACTATCACTGACTGTTCAGGCTGCACATAAGCAGGGCACAACAGCTACTGATCTTTCAAAGGTACCAACAGCCCTAGCTTTAATATGGTTAACTGTCAAAACAGTCTGGGTAGAGCAATGGCCTTTGACATCAGAAAAATTGCAGGTACTTGAACAGCTGGTACAGGGGCAGCTAAATGCTCAACATATTGAATAATTAACGAGTCCTTGGAATTCCCCTATATTTGTCATTAAAAAAATCTGGAAAATAGAGAATGTTAAGAGCTTTAAGAGCCATAAATAAAGTGATTTCAGCCAATAGGCTCTTTACAACCTGGAACTCCCTTGTCTTCTCTGTTACCTAAAGTATGGGCTAGTATAGTGATTGATTTAAAAGACTGCATTTTACTATACCTTTACAAGAAAAGGATAGAGAAAATTTTGTCTTCACAGTTCCTACTTATAATAATTCCCAACCTGTTAAAAGGTATCAGTGGAAAATTCTCCCACAAAGGATGTTAAATAGCCCCAACTTTTGTCAATATTTTGTACAACAGCCACTGGAAATAATTTATAAACAATTTCCTCAATCTATAATTTACCATTATATGGATGATATCCTATGGATACGGTAGATGGAAGTTTCTGTCCTACCTGTTCCCGCAACCATTCAGTCCCAAAGAAACACATGGAGGCTTCTATTAATTATAAACTGTTTGGCCTATTCATTCAGGCTTATAATTAACTAGCTTTTACAACTTAAATTAACCCATAACTCTTATCTAAGTTCAGCCACATGGCTTGTTACCTTTTCTCAGTGCAGCATTTTCATCTTGCTTCCTCTGTGTCTGGGTGGGCATTATGTCTGGACTTTCCTTTTCCCAGAAGTCTGATTGCCCTGCCTATACTTCCTGTCTGGCTACTGGACAATCAGTGTTTAATTAAATCAATACAAGTGACAAATCTTTACAGTGTACAAGAGCATTATCCCACAGCAGATTCAGATACAGAAACCTTAGAAAAAATGCTTGAAGAAGTAAAGAAGGTTTTACCTTGTTGGGGGATACAAATTACTCCTGAAAAAATACAAAAAGGAGATTCTATTAGTTACCTGGATATAAGACAGGTTTACAAACAATTAAACCACAGAAAGTGCAAAATAGGTGAGATCAATTATGAACTCTTAATGATTTTCAAAGTTGATGGGAGATATTCACTGTCTATGACCCACAATTTGATTAGCAACTCAAGAGCTAAGTAATTTCTTTCAAACCTTACAAGGTGATAAAGACTTGGATAGTCCAAGAAAATTATCAGCTGAGACTGAGAGAGAATTGGCTTTGGTAGAGAGAAATTATAGGCTGCACATGTGGATCACTTGGATCCAGAGCTTGATTGTATCCTGGTCATACCACCTTCTATGCATTCCTACAGGAACTCTTATGTAGAGAGAAGATAATATCTTAGATTAGATATTTTTACCACACAGAGTAAAAAATTCAAGATGTGTGGAGAAAAGCTTTCTAAACTGATTCTGAAAGAAAATTGAGACTTTATTAATCAACAAGAATAGACCAAGAAGAAATTGTGGTACCTTATACTGATACTGAAATTTCCTCATTATGGGCAGAAAAATGAACATTGGTAATGAGCTTACAGTAATTTCTTGGGAAAGAATAGAAATAAATATCCTAAAAGCAAGATATTTCAGCTTATAAAAAAGAACTAGTTGGATCCTTGCTCACATGGTATGAGGAACACCGATTTCTGGAGCCCCTACATTCTATACTGATGCAAATAAATCAGGAAAGGTGGATTATAAATCAGGAAATTTAAGTAAAATAGCTCAAATCCCTTATTAGTCTGTTCAATTAGTCAGCATTATATGATATTCTCATGGTATTATTAGATTTCTCAGAAACTCTTCATTAAGAGTTATTAACTCTCAATACACAGAAAGGGTTGTTTTACATACTGAAACTACTGAACTTATTCCATATGATTCAGAATTAACTTTGATATTTATTCAATTAGAAGAAATAATTAGAAATAGAAATCATCCCTTGTATATAGCACATAGCAGATTCCATACAGATATTCTAGGCTTTTAGGCCAAAGATGGATGCCCCAATATTGAAAAGGAATCTTGGGGTCACTGTCCAGGCAGACAGATGTCTCTGTCATTCCTATAGTTTTTAAAGTTGTTTGCTCTGCACTTCCTGTTTACTTGGACAATAGTATATCCTTCTTGGGTCTCTGAAGGTTACACTATTATCTGAATAATAGGTAATATTGATGACTAGATAGTCATAGTCACAATTTTCCTTAGATATGATAGAAAGTAAATTAGATACAAAATTTTGGACTCCCTGAAAGAGGATAGATAATGGAGTATTTTCTCTGAATTTACCAAATACAAATGGCCTGGACATTGTAAATGTAATTCTTACCTGATAATTGTTTTTATTGTATATAGTTTTACTATGTTAGAGTTAAAACCTTTCCTTTTTATTTAGACAAAATGGGGAAATGTTGTGGGAGATTTGTTTGTGTTGATACTCCACGTCCACCAATGGAGTTGGGCCTTGTTTCAGATGACAACGTCCACATTCAGCTGGCCAGAGTGGACCACAAAGTTTCCTGACTGACTCAGAGGAGATAGACAGACACTAACGAGGAATGAGGGACTAACAAAGGGGATGCGCAGCCTTTCTGAGCAGAGAAGCAGGGGGAGTAGAGGTTGTTGATCATCTTCTCCATTGCTCTGTGGAATTATCAGGTTTTACCCTAATATCTGACTCTCAACCATTTTTTATAAATGAAATGTTGCACAAATTCTAAAAGGTCTTAATAATAAAAGCCTGGAGTTAGATATAGGGGAAAAGGCTGAGAGATCATAGAGACGAAGGAGCAAACCACAGCCACCTTACCTACTCAACTTCCCAGCCAAAACAGACTGCGTTCCTCTCTCCTCCTGCCTTATCACTTCCTCTCTCCTCCAGCCATATAACTCCCTGTCTGTCTGTACAGACCTCCAGACCTCTATGGTTAGCTAGTGGCTAGCTCCATACTCTGATCTTCAGGCAAGTTTTATTTGTACAAACAAGATATCACCACAATAAAATAATAAAAGTAGTCTCTTTAAACACTTTCCAAAACAGAGAAGTACAACACAGCGTGGTATGAACACACACACACCCATGCACTAAATAAATAAATATGACACAAATTAATTTTAGGACCTCCAGAGATGGCTAGGTGGTTAAGGGCACATAACATAACACACCGTTCTTCTCCAGGACTTAAGTTCAGACAACAGCACTCTCATTGGTTGGCTCACAACTATTTTCAATTCCAACTTCTGGAAATCTGACGCCCTTTTCTGTCCTCCACAGGAACCTATACTCACAGGCACATACCCCTCACAAATACATTATTTAATAAATCATTTAAAACTTTAAAAAGCTAATTTCAGGGTTGGAGAGATAGCTCTTCAGTTAAGAGCACTGACTGCTCTTGCTGAAGACCCAGGTTCAATTTTCAGACATAGGGATCCTTGACTGTCTGTAACTGAAGTTCAAGGAGATCTAACACCATGTTCTGGCCTCCATGGGCACCAGGTATGCATATGACATACAGACATACATGCAACCAAAGCCCATGTACATAAAAAAGAGTTAAATAAAATAAGTAATTTAAAAAGAAAATGTCATTTGGACAGGCATTGCGGTCATATCTATAATTAAAGCACTCAGACGACTGAAGCAAGAAATATAAGAGTTCAAGGCCCTTACTTAGCAACATTGTTGTATCAGAAAGGAAAGAGGGAAGGAAGGAAGGAAGGAAGGGAGAAAGGGAGGGAAGGAAGAAAGGAAGGAAGGGAGAGAGGAAGGGAGGATCTTGCTGTCTCATGAGTCTACCATAAACAATCTTGCTGTGGGATAATGTTCTTGTATACTGTAAAGACTTGTCACTCATATTGGTTCAATAAAACACTGATTGGCCAGTAGACAGGCAGGAAGTATATGTGGGAAAACCAGACTAGGAGAATTCTGGGAAATGGAAAGGCAGAGATACAATCATCAGCCAGATGCAAAGGAAGCAAGATGAGAATGCCTATCTGATAAAAGATACCAAGTCACATGGCTAAACATTGAAAAGAATTATAGGTTAAGTTGTAAGATGTAGTGAGTAATAAGCCTGAGAAATAGGCCAAATAGTTTATAATTAATATAAGCCTCTGTGTGTTTCTTTGGGACAGAACAGCTGTGGGACCGAGTGGGACAGAAACTTCTGTCTACAGAATCCCACAAGATTCCCTCAGTTTTTCTGCCCAGACCGCTCTTCCCCGGCATCTGCATGGCCCGCCCATCACTCCTGCTTCCAAGACACAGAGGGTTCAGTGGAGAGGAAGGACGCATTGACCTTCAGCAGGGCTTTAGTAGGAAAGCTAGAGCATTGCGTCACAGACAGCCACGGAGGGGGGGCTAGAGCATTGCGTCACAGACGGCCGCGGGGAAGCTTGAAGGGAAAGAGCCTTCGGTTTAGAAACACAGAGGGAGTGTCTGGCTCTTTCAGGGTTCCAGAAACTGGGGATGTTCCATGTCACGTGACCCCTGTGGTATAAGCCAAGAAAGCACAGGAAAAACGTAGGTCCATACCTATGTAGATCCATACATCACTATGAATTCACATCAAACTGGATGTTAGCTTTGTGTCTCTGATTGGAACAATTTCTAGCAGGGGGACATTGTTCTGGGAAGCTAAAGATAGGATAAATATCTTCCATGGGAATTCAGTAATTAAATTCAAGTATTGAATGCAAAGTTTGTATATTACAAGTAGTAAAACATAAAAGGAAGACTTACTAATGAGCCAAGGTTTTGCCTGCATATATGTAAGTGTACTGCATGTGTGCCTGGTGCCAAGAGAGCCCAGCAGATGGTATTGGATCCCTGGAACTGGAGTTGTGGATGGCTCTAAACACCATGTGTGCATTGGGAACTGAACCTGGGTCTTCTACAAGATCAGTAGGTGCTCTCTACTGTTGACCCATCTCTCTAGTCCCAAGCTTAACTGTACTGTTTTTCTTGCTAAACTGCAAGTTGTTGTAATTTTATCAAATATTCATCTATTTTCAGTCTTGGGGATTGAACCCAGAGCCTTACACACGCTAGTCAAGCAGCCGTGGCTGTCCTGGAACTTGGCTCTGTAGACCAGGCCAGCCCTGACTCCAGAGATCTGCCTGCCTCTGCCTCCCAGTGCTGGGATTTAAATTGTGTGACATCACTGCCCATCTGCACCACCATCACCCAGCAGAAATGTGTAGCCCAGGCTAGCCTAGAACTCATGATCCTCCTATCTCCGCCTCCTTCAGCAAATCCTACTGGCAGGTCCCACAAAAACTGGCTCGGTCCTAACTTTTAAAAAGGAGTCTGTGCCCATTTTCACTGCAGAGCTGATTTAAAAGCAGCTAGAGGGGGCTGGAAAGATGGCTGAGTGGTTAAGAGCACTGACTGCTCTTCCAAAGGTTCCAAGTTCAATTCCCAGCTTACATGGCAGCTCATAACTATCTGTAACTCCAAGATCTGCCGCCCTCACACAGACATACATTCAGGCAGAACATCAATGCACATAAAATAAAAATAGATTGGCCGGGCGGTGGTGGCGCAAGCCTCTAATCCCAGCACTCGGGAGGCAGAGGCAGGTGGATCTCTGTGAGTTTGAGACCAGCCTGGTCTACAAGAACTAGTTCCAGGACAGGCTCCAAAGCCACAGAGAAACCCTGTCTCGAAAAACCAATAAATAAATAGATTGTTTTTAAAAAAGCAGCTAGAACCTGTCATGGTGGTGCACACCTATAATCCCAGTCTTTAGCAGTGAAGGCGGGAGGATCAGGAGCTGAATGTTCCCCTCAGCTACTGGAGACAGGATCTTTCTGTGTGGCCTTGGCTGGTCTGGAACTCGCTACATAGACCATGCTAGCCTTAAACATGAATAAACAGTTCACCAAAGTCAAGAAACTGTCTGTGTCCATTTCCACATGCCTCTATTGGTGATGACCATGGCTGAACAGTCAACTCTTTCTTAAAAAGGTCACAGAAATAGTCAGATACCTGCTCTGGCCCGTTCGCCAGAAGATACTTTAACAATAGCCTTATATCTACATACTGACCTAGATCTGGAGGTGCCCTTGGAGGACCAGCTCGTGAATTTCTCAGCTCAGATGTGAGCTCTTTAGACATGCTTCCCCAGGAGAATGTATGGCAGCAGTCTTTCTTTAAAGGAATGCCTACTCTTCCCCCCGCTTCTTAAATACAGGGTCTCTTGTATATCAGTCTGACCTTAAACTCTCACTATAGTTGAGGATGACCTTGAACTTCTGATCTCCTGCCTCTACCTTCCAAGTGCTGAGACTACAGGTGATACATGCAGCGGTGGGAACTGAACCCGGAGCTTGCTGCATGCTACGCAAGTGCTCTACCAACTGACCTGCACTCCCAGTCCCTTGTCCAGTTCTAAAAACTTTATTGTCAGACTGCTCTCTCTGGAGCTGCCCTGACTAGACTCTTACAATGATGACTGAACTGGTCTGGCATCTCAGCTGTTCAATACAGTAGCCATTAGCGTCATATGACTTATAAACATCTGCTTTATGGCCAGGGAATTGAATAGATGAGAGCTGGACCTGGCAACATAACCTCTGTAATCCCCAGGGCACCGTGACTGGCTTTGTGTGTGTATGTGTGTGTGTGTGTGTGTGTGTGTGTGTGTTTGTTGGTGTTTGAGTGTTTTGTTTGAGTTGGTCTGAGACAGGGTCTCTTATAGCCAACGGTAGCTTCAAACTCCTGATCTTCCTGTCTCCATTTCTCACCTGCTACAATTACAGGCATGTGCTACCATGCCCAGCTTAATTTTGTTTAATTTTAAATAATTTACATTTACATAGCTATATTGGACCTTCTTAGTTGGCAGCTAATGACTGTTTGGGAAGGGACTGTCATCTTTGTCAGTGGTGGAGTCACTGACAAGCTGGCCTGCTCCAGTGAGAAACCTCCCACCCTGCAAAGACAAGAGACTAATTAAACTCAGGGGGTGACACCCCAAAAGAAAGCATGACGGGAAGAGGGTGACTGAGTGGGAAGGTTCCAGTAGGAGCGGGAAGAGGAAGAGAGAGAATGAGAGGGTGATGGAAAAGATAGAATTCATTATACAAATGTATGAACTTGTCAATTATAAAACATTTTAAAATATAGCTGCATAGGGCTGACGTTGTATTGGACAGCACGGTTCTGAGAAAGCAGGTGCTGTGCTGTTATTACTCTGGACTACGCTCCTAGAATTCAGAGTGATTAAAGATCCAAGACCTTGTGCAGGATGAATTACAGGCAAGATTTAAGTGTGCGTTGGACGAGACCAGCATTAAGCCCTCTGCTAACTTGACTTTCATCCTTATATTAGCAACACTGAGTTGAAGGTGAAGGAGAAATCTGTTTTGTTGTTACTTTTGATTCTGAGAGAGGCTCTTACTGTGTAGCCCTTGCTGACCTTGAACTCACAGTTCTGTCCTTGAACTCACAGAATCTTCCAGTTTCTGTTTACTGGCATGAGCCTCAACTTGAAGCCTCTTTTCTTGAAAACATTTTGTTCAAAAGTCTGAAGCTAAGGCATGGCGGCACAAACCTGTAATCTCACCAACTTGGGAGGCAGAAGGATCACAAGTTAAGGCCAGCCTGAGTAACTTACTGAGACCTTGTCTCAAAATTTAAAAGATTCCAAAGGGAGCCAAGAGGCTGTGTGTCATGACACTTGCCTTTAATCTTGTCACATAGAAGGTGGATGCAAATGGACTTCTGTGAGTTTAAAGTCAGCCTGGTCAACACAGTGAGTTCCAGTCCAGCCAAAGCTACAAGAAAGGCCGTGTCTCCAGCATGGTGGTGTAAGCCTTTAACCCCTACATTCGCACTCAGGACAGGCGATTCTCTTAGTTCAAGGCCAGCCTGGTCTACAAAGCGAGTTCCAGGACAACCAGGACTACACAGAGAAACCCTGTATTGAGAAAAGAAAGAAGAAAAGAAAGGAAGGGAGGGAGGGAGGAAAGATCTTGCCTCAAAGTAGTGGAGGGCTAAGGGTGTAGCACTGGCAGAGTGCTTGCTTAGCATAGGCAAGGCCTGAGGTTATTCCCCAGTACAGACGACAAAGTGCCCTAACGTCACAGAAAAAGAAAGTCTTTAAGTTTCCTTCTGGTAAACAAAGCAACTTCCTTTCATACATTGCCTTCCAGATTTTATCCACACACAGAGGTCTTTTTGCTATTTTGCAATTGCAGACACAATCAAAAGTTTCCTTTTGAGAACATCCCCAAGGTTCAGGTCTCAGCCCAGTCAGCCCAGGTAGAGCCTGACTCTTAGAGTCATTGGTCTGTGTTTTCTCCGCTGAAGAAGCATCACTACCCAGAGCCATCTGCAGAGTCAGACATGGAGAGACGGGGCTCAGCCCTGTCTGTAGTCATCTGCAGAGTCAGACATGGAGAGACCGGGCTCAGCCCTGTCTGTAGTCATCTTCAGAGTCAGACACGGAGAGACGGGGCTCAGTCCTGGCTCTAAGGATCTGATAATCATTGTGGGAGAGCTGACTGCTGAATGCAAAGGTCCTATTGCTTTATCCATTCATCCAACAGCCACTAAACTCTCCTGGGGCAGCTCACCAATGTTTTCCTTGTTTAGAGGTTCTACTATGATCCCTATTATGGCTAGCTAACAGGCACAGCATATATTGTTAAACCTATCCTACATTAGATTAGTGAGCAGGCAAGTCTGTTGTACGTGACCATCCTCTGCGTTGCTCTGCTGCCATCTTCAGGAGTTTGGAAGCACCTGCTTCCAAAAGATCCTCACAGCTGGGCTTCTTAACCTTTCCTCATAGAAGGAAGGGTTGGGGAAGGTCGTGGGACCCTCACCTGATTATCTAGTCACCCCCTCTACCTCATCAGTTGTATGCAAATCTGTCTGAATTATTCATATGGTCTTGTGGTATCAGGGAGGGGCTACAGTATTTAGGTAGGGAAGGACTAGGGGAGGGGCTCCATCTACACACCCTGAAGGAGTTATCATCCATTCTAGATGCAGACATTCCAGTGGGACTGCTTTAACGTCACCCAGGCACTATGAGTAAGCACTATAAGTAAGCCTTTATTTAATTTTTTAAATTTTTAACCTTATTTTTATTTATTCTTTGTGTCTTTCACATCATACATCTCAATTCCATTCATTTCCCCATCCCTTTATATCTGGCCTCTGCCCTTGAACCCCTCACCATAGAATAAAATTTAAAAGAAAAAAGAAAAATGGGGGGATCTCATCATGGAAGCCATAGTGTGACACAGTAAATCATGCAGTAAACCCTTTTGTCCATGTATCTTTACTTGCAAGTGTTCATTGCAAAGAGTCATTGGTCTGGTTCAAGGCTTCTGGTTTCTACTACACTATAGATGTTGGGCCATCCTGCTGTTGCTCTATGTTGTGGAGATCAGGTAGCATTGATTCTGCAGGACCAGCTGCTTCACAGGTCATAGATGAGGAGTCTGTTGGGGTGGGTCATCTCATAACCCTGGTTCTGGGCCTGGTAGCTGCAGTGTTGGTTCACCAGGGTGGGCTCTGCAGCATTGCCCTGGCTAGTTCACCCCTTGCAGTAATGAACAAGAGGCAGGGTCAGCTCTCGCACACCTGGGAGAGTTCTACTGTGTTGCCCAGGAGAGGTACAAGGGCCACTCTCCCTGTGCTTCATCAGCTGGTGAGGGGCAGGGACAGCTCTCCCGCTCTTATGACCTAACAGCTATCTCTCCCTGCCAAAAGCAGCCATGGGTGGCTAGGGGAGGCATCTCTCCCCCACCCACACCACCACATGGCAAATGAGGGGTGAGGCCAGATCTCCCATGCTCACATTCTCAAGGTAGTCCACCCATACCTCTGTCAATAGGGTCAGCTCCACTATGCTGCCCAGACGAGGCGCAGGGTCCACTTTCCCAGGTGTTGCGGTTGGTAAAGGGAAGGGTCAGCTCCCTCGTCAGCTGAAAGTGCTGGGGGGGAGGACATCTTTCCCTCACTCCTACCACCACTCATAGATGAGGGAAGCAACCAGCTATGCTCTCAGGGCTGGTTCACCAGCACCCTTGTCTACAGAGTCAACTCTACTGTGCTGCCCAGGTGAGGTGCAGGGCCTGTTTTCCCAAGCGCTGCAGCTGATGAGGGATTAGACCAGGTCCCCACTTGCTGCAGATGGTGAGGGGCAAAGGGAGGAGGGCATCTTCCCCTCATCCATGCCACTACATGGCACATAAGAGAGGTGTGATCTGCTTTCCCATTGTCACGCCCTCAGGGCCAGCTTGCCCATGACCCTGCAGACAGGGTCAGCTCTACTGTGCTGCCCAGGTGAGGTATAGGACCCTCTTTGCTGAGTGCTGCAGCTGGTGAGGGGCAGGACCAGTTCTCCCTAGGGTTACAGCCAGTGAGGGTTGGGGCCAATTCTGCACAGCCCTATCCTCTTGACCTTTAATGGTATCAGAAGTCACTAACATCAACAGAAACCATGGCTGCATCAAAGCCATGAACCCAGACATGGGCCCCAGCAGCAGCCCAGGCCCAGATATCACCCTGGCCCTGGGTGGCAATGAAGCCACCTATCCCCACCCACTCCTCACTTCTTTCTCCTCTTCAGATTAGACTCTGTCTATGGGACATGAACCATTCATTTTCTCTCTCTCTCTCTCTCTCTCTCTCTCTCTCTCTCTCTCTCTCTCTCTCTCTCTCTCTTTTCACCATACATTTGTTCACCACAGTAGTGCCCATCTGCCTGGCATCGCATGGGCCCGGGTTTTCCCCTTGGAGCCTGGGTTGGACCACCCCAGGCCTGCATGCAGGTCTCCTTGTCCAGCTCAGTACTGCACAGCACTGAACAGGACCATATTTTCTCATCACAAGGAGAGAGGTGCTGGGCAGGCTCCTGACTGGAGCAGAGATGTTGCTGGAACCCTCTTGTGGCCGCCGGGGCTAGAAAGTCCAGGCTGCATTTAGTAGAGGTCCTGCTCTAGAGCTGTTGCTCTAAGTAAGCCTTTTAAAACAAGCTTGTTGGTCCCCCAGGCAGACCTTTGGTGGAGCCTTGCTATTAGGTTTCAAACTGGGGACACATCGCTGAGGTGCCTACTTAACACATCACAGCGGATGCTGACCTCTAGGTTCTTCCTGCATCCCTAAAGTCCCTGCTTGCTACAGGGTCCTCCTGGCTTGCACACCCTGCCCCCCTATCCTGAACTCTCCAGTCCAGGGGGCTGGGCTGCCCTTCCCTATATAATCCAACCATTTTGATTACCAGCTCCCCTCCCATTTATTTTGGGCCTCCTGGCTGCTGCCTCTCTCCTCCCTTCTTTTCCCCCATCCTTATCTGGCTCAGGGTCATGTGCTGGACTCTCCCAGACGCCCCTGCCTCTGGCTATGTTCTCCCTTTTACCCATAACAGACTATCTCCCCCATACCCAGGAGAATCTCCCCCATACCCAGGAGCATCTCCCCCATACCTAGGAGCATCTCCGCCATACCCAGGAGCATCTCCCCCATACCCAGGAGCATCTCCCTCATACCTAGGAGCATCTCCCCCATACCCAGGAGCATCTCCCCCATACCCAGGAGTATCTCCCCCATACCCAGGAGCATCTCCCTCATACCTGGGAGCATCTCCCTCATACCAGGAGCAGTCATATCCTCTCCTTTTTATTTCTTTTCTGGTTCACTTACCTCAGTTAGTCCTTGGGACCATAGGAAGAGGGGTAGACATTGTCTCCTCCTGGGAAGGCATTTTAGCAGCAAAGGTCAGACCATTATTGGATCTTATTGTTGTTGTTTTGCTTTTTGAGACAGGGTTTCTCTGTGTAGCTCTGGCTATCCTGGAACTCGCTCTATAGACCAGGCTGGCCTCGACTCATAGAGATCCACTTGCCTCTGCCTCCCAAGAGCTGGTATTAAACGTGTGTGCCACCACCGCCTGACCATTATTGGATCTTATAGAATACAACAATTAGCTCTTCTGTGTGGAAACTTTTATCTTCATCATATTCTTTTCTTACAGGATTATTACTAAGGGAAAACTAAATAATTCCTATAGCTTCACCTACTCTTAGTTAACTTAGAAATCACTCATTTTGGAGGCCACCCAGCTGGGTGATACATTCCTAGTCTCCCATTTGCTTTGTAGATAGTGTCTTTATAATGTGGGATACGATGATGACGGTTGCCTAGGAAACTTCTTAGACTGAAACTTTTCCTGAAAGCTCTCGATTGTTCACTTTCATCTGTAGGAACAAAGCGAGAAGGCTAATTAGCATCTCTGTCCTATACGCATGTCATTTCTATTTTTAAAATATATTGTGTAGCACATAGGCCACAGAGTGCGTGTAGAGGTCACATGTAGAGCATGTGGAAGTTGGGACCCTCTTTGTACCCCCAAGGACTCCAGGGATTGAACTCAGATTATCAGGCTTAGTGGCAAACATCTTGATCCACTGAACTATTTTGCTGGTCCTCTTTAAATATATTTTAAATTTAAGAGCACATGCTGCTTTTCTAGAACCTGAGTTCTGAGAACCAAGCACTCAAGTCAGGTAGCTCTTAACTGCCTATAACTCTGACACCCTCTTTTGGCTTTTGCAAGCACCTGCACACATGTGGCATATACAAATACAGACACCCAAACACTACACATAAATAAAAAATAATTTTAAAATGTATTTTTAAGTTTTTACTTTGTGTGTTTCTGTACTTAAATGTACTTTATCCATTTTTTGTTTTGTCTGTGTATATATATATATATATGTCACAGATACCCAGTGCCACCAGAGACCAGAAGAGGGCAAGGAGACCCTTGAAATTGGAGTTACAGACAATTGTGATCAGCCACATATATGCTTAGATTGAACCTGAGCCCTCCGCAAGAGCAGCCAGTGCTTGTTCTTGACTACATATTTTCAGCTCTATCTATTTTATTTTTTGAGACAAGATCTCTCGCTGACAATGTAACTCAGGAATTTGGCTAGAACGGCTGGCTATCAAGCCTCTGAGGTCCTCTTTCTCTACTTCCTTAGTGAGAGGATTATAGGTATACCCTTCAGAACCCAGCTGACTTTTACACAAATGATGGCAACTGAACTCAGGTCCTCATGTCTGTGACTGAACCATCTCCCCAGCCCCCTCTCCCTACATATATATATACATTTTTTTTGAGACAAGGTCTCTACCCCAGCCTGGCCTTGAATTCTCTGTGCAGTAGTCAAGGAGAAGCCTGAATTTCAGATCTTTATGCCTCTGTTTCTGGAGAGCTAGGATTACAGATGTGTGCTACCAGGTTCAGATAAACACACCCTTGGCATCCTTCTGGCTCTACACTGAGCCCCCATTGATTTACCAGACCTTTCTAAAATCCTAAATTTGTCCGTAGCCTACTATAGGTACATTAGAATAAAAGGGCTGTGCTGGGAGCTGCAGCTCTGTTTCTGGGAAGAGTCTGAACTAACAAAGAGACAGGTGAGACGGGACAGTGAAGACCCCTTTCCAGAGCACACAGTAGGCCTCATTAGGACCAGGCCAACACCGCAACTGAACTAGACATTAAGGAATCATGTATTCAACGAGAGTTCAGACACGGGTTTGAAACAGAAATCAAAAGTAAAGGGTACATGAGCCACTAAACTTCCTTGTTAGTCTCAGGGGGGAAATGCAACAGAAAGCAGACTTGCCACTGGGACAGGTGGCTTTTTATTGCAGAGGGCAGTAGTTAGTGTCATTAGAACAGTATTCATAGATGGAACATCTGTATCAAACCTTGTAGAAGTTAACCCAATCCGGGAAATAACCAGACTAGCTTAAAGATAAACAAGTATATTTCTATTTATTATAAGGGGAAAAACTCACGAAACAGGAACAAGAGGTCCAAGCTCAGCTGTGCGGCAAGGGAACCACACAGAGAGAGCACACCTGGGCTGTGTGCCCACCCGTTTTTCATAGGGTCCCAGCAAACCACACCCTAACTTGGTCCCACTTCTTAAAGATAATTGGTTAACCAAGCTTCCCCATCAAAACCTTATCATTCTTAGTCTCAGGGAACTTTAAGGTCTTAAGAGTGGGCAGAAAACACGTAAGATGGTGTGATGGCTTGAATAAGAATGGCCCCATAGGGTCTTATATGTGAATTCTTCGTGTTCAGTTAGTGGAACTGTCTGAGAAGGATTAGAAGGTGTGGCCTTGTTGAAGAAGGCATATCACTAGGGGGAGGGTTTGAGGCTTCAATATCATACACACACACACACACACACACACACACACACACACACACAGAGGCTGCTGCTTGCAGATCAGGATAGAAAGCTCTCAGCTACTTTTACAGCACCAAGTCTGCCACCATGATAATAATGGACTAGCCCTCTGAAACTGTAAGCCAGCCCCCAATCAAATGCTTCTTTCTTTATGTCACAGTGTCTCTTCGCAGCAGTAGAACACTAAGACATGAAATTGGGAGGGAGATTGAAAATATGTTAGAGAACAGAGGAAACTGGAGGAAGGGAGTGGGGATGGATATTACAAGATAAATTATATATATCTATGAAATATTACCCCAAATTTTAAATAATTAAAAATGATATCTATATTGGAAAGTGGGATCTTGCTATATGAAATAAGAAAGTGAGTATAGAGCATATTAATTTCTGTTTCAGAAGCAATTACCAAACATTAAAAGGGACAGAGAGGGGGAGAAATCCAATTAGATTGTTTCACTATAAGAACAATTATCAAAACATACAAATATGGGGCAAATATGGGGTGGAAATGACTCTGTAGTTAAGAATACTTGCTGCTCTTCCAGGGACTTGAATTCAGTTCCCAGCACCCACATGGTCACTTACAACCATGAACTCCAGTGATTTCTTGCACAACCCAGAATCACTAGTTGCTACCACCCACAGTGAACTGGGTTCTTCTACATCGATCATTAATCAAGCAAGTGTCCCACCGGCTTGCCTATAAGCCAATCTGATGGAGGCATTTTCTCAATTGAGGTTCTTCTTCCCAGATGACTTTATCTTGTGTCAGGTAGGCAAAACAAGCAAACACTAACCAGGACATGAGGTTACAAGTATGCGTAGCCACACCTGGTTTGTCCTGATACCTTTTATTTAAAGAGCCTCTCTCTCTCTCTCTCTCTCTCTCTCTCTCTCTCTCTTTCTCTCTCTCTGTCATCCACGACAGGCTTTCTCTTTCTCCTGAGTGCTAGAATTAAAGGCACCATCATGCCACATGCCCCCTTTCCTTCTTTTTTCTGTATATATTCATGAGTTCGTTGCTTTGTCTTAGCTACAAATTACCATATTTATTTATTTCATGACTTGCAAAAACATCCTTACTTTGTTGATGGAGCAAGTTTCAACTCTGCTTGCTGTGTGAAAGAACAGAAGGGAGACTGTCTGCTTTGTAATCTCCCTCAGTTCACTTGCATACAGGCAACATGCTATGTATGGAAAAAAACAGCTAACAGAATAACTAGTGTTAAATACTGAAACAAAATCAACAGCTTGCTATTGTGTATTTTACCGAACAGTCTAGGATGTTCACAGCCATCAACAGTGCCTGTGCAATGTTGGGACAGTCGCTGAAGCAGCTGGGGTAGCTGTCCTTGTAAATAAAAATACACACATACTTTCTCTAGTCTGTGCCAAGGACTCTCTCCCAAACTGACCTCAAGGGTTTTATTCTCTCCAAACTGACCTGTCCCCTCAGCACAGCTTTTAGTGCCACCGATGTTAGTGTATGTCCTAAGTCCTCTCTCTCTCTCTCTCTTAGTTTTTTGAGACAGGGTTTCTTTGTTTAGCCCTGGATGTCCTGGAACTTACTTTGTAGAACAGGTTGGCCTTGAACTCACAGAGATCCGCCTGCCTCTGCCTCCCAAAGTGCTGGGATCAAAGGTGTGCGCCACCACCGCCTGGCTGTATGCTCTCTATTACATTTGCAGCCATCAGAAGATAGTGAGTTTTTTGTTTGCTTTTGTTTTGTTTTTGAGTCAGTCAGGGCACAGTGAAACCTCTGAACTGAACCACTCCATGGGTGGAAAGAAAGGTTTATTAGGGATCAAACTGCCAAGACTCCCTCTCTGGGGTATGGGAGGGGGGCAAAATGGTGAAAAAGCAAGCAGATTTTATTTGGCAATCAATAGGGTGGGGTCTTTGAGCTAATACAGCCTGTTTGGAGCCCTAGCCTGAAGTTGTTGATGGCATTAAAGAGTTTCCTGGTAAGTAGAACCCACCTTCAGACCTCTGTTTACCTAATAACAATTCTTCTACTTACCTGACCTAGTCCTGTTTAGGACAGTGTCACCAGCACTGTCATTTTTGGGGGGTGGTAGGCATTTCAGACTTAGCACTATGTAGCCCTAGCTGTCCTGGAACTCACAATGTAGAGCAGGCTGACCTTAAACTCACAGAGATCCACCTGCCTCTGCCTCAGAGTACTGGGATAAAAGAGTACACCACCAGCCAGGTGGTGGTGGTGCACGCCTTTAATCCCAGCACACGGGAGGCAGAGGCAGGTGGATCTCTGTGAGTTCGATGCCAGCCTGGTCTACAAGAGCTAGTTCCAGGACAGGCTCGAAAGCTACAGAGAAACCCTGTCTTGAAAAACAAAAAACAAACAAACAAAAAAAAAGAGTACACTATTCTTTTTTTTGGTTTTTGGTTTCGTTTTTTGAGATAGGGATTCTCTGTAGCTTTGGAGCCTGTCCTAGAATTTGCTCTGTAGACCAGGCTGCCATTATATTCTTATAAAACTCTACTTTGATCCCATAGGAACTCCAGTAGTTTCTTGGTGAGGATGAGCTGTCCCCCTCGGGGGGAAATGCTGTTTATTATTATATATATGCATGTACCATGTTATCACGGCGGTATGTAAGTGCAGGTCAGACAAGAGAGCTTTACAAGTGTACCAAAGCATTACAGAACACATCAAAGTTTGTACAGAACATCTCGTAAGACCAGCTAGCTCATAAGCCATTAATTGAGCTGGGCGTAGTGGCACAAGCCTGTAATCCTAACACTTGGGAGAAAGGGGCAGGAGGATCCAGAGCTCAGGTCCATCCTTAGCTATATAGCCAGTTGGAGGCTAGCCTGGGCTACACAAGACCCTGTCCCGAAAATAACTAAATAAACAAGCACATCATAAAACAGAGTCTCGCTGTATAACCCTGGTTGGCCTGAAATTCTCTATGTAGACCAGACTGGTTTCAAACTCACAGAGATTCACTGCCTCTGTCTCTTGAATGCTAGGAATAAAGGCATTCACCACTATACCGGGTCAATTGCTTCCATTTTTGATGACTTAAAAAGTATTTATTATTTATTATTATTTATTTATTATGTATAGTGTTCTGCCTGGATGTATGCCTGCATGCCAGAAGAGGGCACTATATCTCATTACAGATGGTTGTGAGCTGCCATGTGGTTGCTGGGAATTGAACTCAGGACCTCTGGAAAAGCAGCCAGTGCTCTTAATCCCTGAACTATCTCTCTAGGCCCAGTGCTTTAAAATTTATGATTCATTCAAAGAAAATAAATGTCCTGACCACATTTTAACATTTATTCTTGGAGCTGAAGAGATGCCTCTATGGTTAAGAGCACTTACTGATTTTGCAGAGGACCAGAGTTCAGTTCCCAGAGCTCCTATTGGTCAGCTCACAACTGCCTATAACTCCAGCTCCAAGCGATCTGACATCGCCTGGTCTCTTCAGAGACCCATACTCAGGTGCATGTACACAAACACACACTACACATAAATAAAAAATAAATCATTAAAAAACATCATTCTTCATTAGGTTTTGTATTAGCAGCTTAAGTACTTTGTTCTGGGCTAGGTGTGGGGGGCACAGGGGTCTTCGTGGTCACAGACATACACTAGAGGAACCTGGAATGTTAAGCACACAGGGTTGCTCCTTCAAGGGAAGGAACGCAAAACCTGTTTTCCACCCAGAAGCCTGGAGTGGTCATGCTTTCTAGACTGGTGTGACCTTTGTCCACATGTGGCCAAAGACTTTCTGGCAGTGGACCCTTCTCCAGACCCTTCTTGTAAATTTGCTTTGCTTGGTTAATCTATAAGACCTATCTTTATGGAAGGTTGTTCTTATATATGTACTTTACAAAGAATTTCAGTGTAGTAATTTCTGATCTGTATTTAGCTTACTTTGTTCCTCAGAGAGATTTAGGTATGTTTGCTCTGCACTCAGGATTGAGTTAATCATCCCAAGAATAGTTTTCACCAGATTGCACATGCTTAAATGTCTCTAAAATAAAACTGCTTGTGATCAGACTCCCAAAGTTTGAACCAACATTTAGCTACTGAGTCGTGTTGTGCTGAACTGCTTTCTTGCCTCTCTCGGCTCATTCTCTCACTGTCTGTGAAGGTCACAGATACTCCTGAAGCTAGGGACATAGCTCAATGGTGGAACACTTGCCTATCATATATGCATCCCTAGGCTTGATGTCCAGCACCAATAAAACAAAACAAAGCTATCTCTTTTTCAAGGCAGTCAGAATGGTTCTTATACACTAGCAGCAAGAATATAATTCTCCGGGCTGGAGAGATGGCTTAGTGGTTAAGAGCATTGCCTGCTCTTCCAAAGGTCCTGAGTTCAATTCCCGGCAACCACATGGTGACTCACAACCATCTGTAGTGAGGTCTGGTGCCCTCTTCTGGCCTGCAGGCATACACACAGACAGAATATTGTATACATAATAAATAAATAAATATTTAAAAAAAAAAAAAAGAATATAATTCTCCTGAGGATAGTAGCACAGGACACTAATCCCAGAACTTGAGAAGCAGAAGCAGGAGTATCTCAGTGAATTCGAGGCCAACCTGATCTACACAGCAAGTTCTAAGCCAGCCAAAGTTATAAATAAGACCCTGTCAAAGGAAGTGAAGGAGTAGAAGAAGAAATAAAAGAATATAAATTTGTAGCCAGGTGGTGGTGGCACACGCCTTTAATCCCAGCACTCAGAAGGCAGAGGCAGGCAGATCTCTGTGAGTTCGAGGCCAGCCTGGTCTACAAGAGCTAGTTCCAGGACAGGCTCCAAAGCTACAGAGAAACCCTGTCTCGAAAAACCAAAAAAAAAAAAAGAATATAAATTTGCAATTATAAAAGAGTAATACTCAAAAAAGAAAGAAAGAAAAGAAAAAGAAAACATTCTTGTCCTATAATCCCAAAGCTCATGGTAGAGGGAGGAGGATCAAGGGCTCAAGGCTATCTTCAATTACATAGTGATTTTGAGGCAAACCTGGGCTACCTGCAACCATATCTCAAAAAAAAAAAAAGAAGGAAAGTAGGGGCTAGTGATATATAGCTCAGTTTGTAAAGTGCTTGCCTAGCATGCACAAAGTCCTGAGTTTGACCCTCAGCACAGCCTCACACAGAAAGCAAGGTGTGATGAGGCACCTCTGTAATTCCAGCACTCCGAAGGCAGCAGCAGGAGCCTCAGGTCATCCTCAACTAGATAGAGTTTGAGGCCAATCCAAGCAACCTAGGCTACATGAGATGTCTAAAAAGAAAAAGGGAAAAAAAGTTAATTGTAATCTATGATTATTTTCATGCTTATTTATTCTAGTTTATTTATTATTGCATATGACAGAGGGCTAGGACCTGCCTATGCTAGGAGGCACATGTGAAAGTCAAGGGACAACTTTGTGGTTCTTTCTTTCCCCTCCATTTGTGTGTGCATTCCTGTCTGTGTGTGGGTGTATGTGCATGCCTATGTGTATCCAGAGGCCAAAGCAAGGCATCATGTGTTCTCTGCTGCTTTCTGTCCAACCCTTTGAGGCAGGGTGTCTCCCTGTGGTTTGTGTTTTCTTGGCTAGGTTGGAAGCCAGAAAGCCTCAGTCACCCTCCTGTCTCCAAGTTTTCAGAGCTGGGTTTGTAAGCATGCATGGGATATCTGCTTTGTTATGTGGATGCTGTGATACCAGCTCCAGTCCTCGTGATCATACAAGTGCTCTCAACTGCTGAGCCAACCCTCCAGTCCCTATTCTCAGGTTTTAATTTTGTATCTAAAAATTTTAAATTGTGTTTATCCATCCGTTCATCTACTCATTAGTGTGTGTGTGTGTGTGCACTCTGTCTTGAAAAGAACAAAAGCAAAAAAAAAAAACCCATAAAATTCTTAAACCAGTCCACTTGCAAAAATAATTAATTAATTAAATTAGTTAAATTAATGGGGCAAACAGAGTCTGCAGAGTTTTCAAAGCATGAAATTGCAGAAAACAGGGCATGCTGCAGGACTGACCTGTTGTCTTCTTCTTTTGGTTTTTCGAGACAGGGTTTCTCTGTAGCTTTGGAGCCTGTCCTGGAACTAGCTCTTGTAGACCAGGCTGGACTCGAACTCACAGAGATCTGCCTGCCTCTGCCTTCTGAGTGCTGGGATTAAAGGCTTACGCTACCACCGCCCGGCTACCTGGTGTCTTCTTTAAAGTGGAATTCATCGGCTGAGTTTGAAGAACACTTTAAAACTACCAAGTAACATTTTTCTGATTTGATAGTAATAGTATTTTGTGAGTATTCACGAAAATAGTATTCACGAAAATGAATGTTAGGTTTAAAACAGCGATAGGAACTCTGGGGGATGAGAAATCAAAGGGCTTGCAGCTGGCCATGAGACAGCCCTGACAAGACGGACAGGGCTCCAGAAAAAACAAAGCTGAACTTGGTGGGCTCTGATTAGCACCTGCAGCCTCACCTGTTCCAGGCAGGGAGCGAGATCTGCGGTAACCTAGGAAACCACAACCGCATCTTGGTAACTGTATCTGTTGTCGGTCAGGTGGCTCCTTTGTGGTTGAACATCCTTGAAGCTACAGTGTGGCTGTTCCCACCAGAGCAGAAACCAACACATGCAGGCATCCTCCCACACGTGTGCAGTCACAAGGGATCTGCACCCTCAAAAGGCCTGACTCCGTTGTAATATCATTTGCACCCCTCACCTTGCGTGGAGATCATAGGAGGAATTCCCTAAAAGATCTGACCCACTATATTTTGGACAGAAGAGGGGGTCACATTACTCTATGACTATGCTATTTACCTCATAGTCATACCAAATTCCTTAGCATCCACAATGCAGAGTCCTTGCAGGTCCCCACTTTGGGGCAGTCCATGCCAGTCTGGTTTTGGAGTTCTT
>PVIU01009944.1:21874-73061 GCA_004026605.1 Ondatra zibethicus | reverse complement strand
TATATAGTGAGACTGTGTTTAGAAGAAGAAGAAGAAGAAGAAGAAGAAGAAGAGGAGGAGGAGGAGGAGGAGGAGGAGGAGGAGGAGGAGGAGGAGACAGACTTCTGCTAAAAATAAAGCCTTTTATAATAGAAAATTACTGAATATCTTAGCAAACAATTATCACCTCCTTGCAGGTTACATATTTTTACACAAAAGCAACAGTCATTTTAGGCTTCCATTTCTGTTGCTTGAGAGACATGATCTGCTTCCAGAATTCAAAGAATAAATATTTAATTTGAGATCTGATTAATTTTTATAAGTCCTTATCATTCACTCAGTAACCATTAACTTACTATTTCAGGAACTGTGCTAAATATTAATAGAAAAGACAGGAGGAAAAGGCACACAGCTCCTGAGCCTAGCAAGCTGTCTCCGGAGTTGCTTGGGGAACGCAGGCGTGGAGACATGACGAGGGTGGCATGGAGCTCTGCTCCCTGCTGAGGACAGTGATGTATACTGTGGAGTGCAGCCAGCAGCAGTCGGTAGCAGCACGTAATGGAACTCCTTTCTAGGGGCCTGTGGCGTTAGGAGCTGTGAGATTGGCAACAGTCTGGTTTGCAGGGATGGGGAGCAATCGGAGTCAGAGCCAGAAGGCTTTATACAGAGGAATCTAAAGGAACGGGCCATCAGGGAAAGCATTCCGAGAAGTATCTGTCTGCTCAGAGGGGGCCTAGCTGAGCTGCAAAGAGAAGGCTGGAGTGGATGCACACTGCGGTGGCTTTTCCTGAAAGCAGTGCTGAGAGCCTGCCTACCCTCTGTGGTACCATGGAGCTAAAACGTGGAAATTGAGGATTTGATGCCCTTTTTCTTATTTACATTTCATTACTGGCTGCTGTGTGCAGCTAAACATGTAATTGCCTGTTCCTGTCATTGTAAAGTTTCAGTGCGATGATAACTTATCTGAAGTCTAACCCTTCTTTGCTCTGTGTATGTCATCCTAGCAGATTCTGACAGCACAGGTTCTAATGAGGTTCACTAATGTGTGTATGTCCTACTTGAATGCCTATATATCCTACCTCGTTTCTGGTTACACTGCACCTGTCATTCGTACATGATAGGCCAACATGCTTGGAGAAGGTCTTGGCCAAACACGCCTCCTGGTTTCACTAGTGGCTAATCATGCAGTCATTCTTCCTCAATTCCTGTAGCTTTTTCTGACTCTGTTTTTTGTGGTCTTTTCCCTATCTTCAGCTGACATTTTTCTGGGACTTTTTTTTCACCAGGATTTGGGGGTTCTTTCATGGCCCCTTCTACAACACCAGTGACTCCAGCTCAGAATAACCTGCTGCAACCCAATTTTGAGGCAGCTTTTGGAACAACGCCTTCAACTTCAAGCAGCAGCTCCTTTGATCCATCAGGTGAGTCACTGATTGTTCAGACGCTCTTCCTTATTTCTGATAATAGAGCATCGACCTCACCAGGTTAGTGTGATGGTAGGAAACGTGCAGGTGTATATCACTAGCCTGGTTGGTGGCTCTCAGTCTATAACTCCTTAAAATTTCCAGGACACGTTTGGTAGCTCTAAGAATAACCTCCTGTCCTTTCTTTTTCTGTTTTTGGATTTTAGCAGAAATCTTACCACACCCACCATCTATTTTGCACGAGCTCACACGCACATGATTTAGCGGTGGTAAAGGGAGGACAGACACTCTGTAGTGACTCTCTGAACAGTGTCTGAGTGTGTGGACACCCCGACACACACCCCGTTCCTGCTGTTGCTCACACCCTCTGAAGCTTGCATGGCCCTCGTTTTATGAAGCTGAGACACGACTAGTACCTTTGCTTCGAGCCTTTCATCACTGCTGTCATTTTGTTTGTATTCTCTTTCATTCTCCTCCTCTCATGCTGGGTCCTTACTACAAATTTTCAATTGGTGAGTTTTTGGCAATTAAATGTGTTTCAGAAACACCCTAAATATATTATCCCCTGCCTGACAATCTGGATGCTTCTATTGCCAGTGCTGACTTGAATGCTGCCTATCCCACCTTAGAATGACTGTGTAGTGGTGTTTATGGTAGATGTACATAGTTTCTTATAAGAATGTTCAAGCCCAACATTTTTATATAGATAAGGTATTAGCAATATTTTATGGATATTCCAAGCCTGTATTTTGGATAGTCTTTCGGTACTCTAGGAACTGAATATGTGGTACTTGTCATCTGGGGATCAGGAACACCAGTGGTGGCTCTTGACATCCATCCTTAAAATCCTGCTTATTTTAAATAGGTCCATAAAGTATAATGCAAACATTGCGACAAAAGGAAGGGGAAAATCAAAATTAACTGCCTCTAAAATGTGACCAAGTGGCTTTCTGATACATATTCCTAGATGCTGACAGAACACCATTTATTTTATGCTAATTTCATTGGACACCAGGGAATTATGTATTTTTTCAATTACAAATTTCTTTCAGACTGAGCATCTTAGGTTAGCTAGGGTAAATCATTTGTAGTTTACAACACATCACTACCGGTAGAATAAAAAGTGATTAGTGATTTTCTTAGTTAGACTAACAATGACTACCACTTATTGGAGTGCATGTACAAAGGCACCATTGTAATAGACGTGTGGGATAATGTTTCCTCATTGACCCTTCCAACAAAGGCCTATGTTAGTACTATCCCTATTTACAGGTGAGAAAATGGAAGTGTCCTCTCCTAATGCTTAGAGCTTAAGGGGTTTGGCTGAGTTTCAGCCTGGCACTGGGCTCTCTCTAGTAAATTATAGCACACAGCCTTCCTCCCCGTCTTTCTCCATGCTCATTAACGTTTCCATGTATTTTGAGTACACATAAGCAAACATATTCTTTTTGGTGTTCATAGTCACAAACTATATGAATTATGTTGTCCCTTTTATAATAATGTATTTTTTTGTGTTCTCATGGTTTCATTAAAGACTGTCTTTTGCATATTATCTCTTGTCTCTTTTTTCCAATTTTTCTGAACCTGGTCTGTTTGATTTCCAGTGTTCGATGGTTTAGGTGATCTTCTGATGCCAACGATGGCCCCATCTGGGCAGCCTGCACCTGTCTCAATGGTCCCACCCAGTCCTGCAATGGCAGCCAGTAAAGGCCTTGGAAGTGACCTTGACTCATCTCTGGCCAGCTTAGTGGGCAGTGAGTAATCTAGTCTTATTTACTTGAAGCATGTGTGAATTGTATTCTTTTTCCCTGGTTTTGCTTATGGGTAAGTGTCTTAAGGAGTGGAATACCCAGAGCCTTTCTTTAGAAGGCAATCACTTGCTGTTCATTGTCTTGCAAAAAATACCCACTTTACTTTTAATCTAAATTAAAAAAAAAAAAACTAAAAGTCCCACACTGGCTTGCACAGGTAATATTTGAAGGCATTATAGAAAGTATATAACCGTCTGAAAGTAGAATTATACTAAGTACAATATATTTATAGTATCTGAGTTTCATTTTTCAACAAGTATTTATTGATTAGGAGGTATTTTTCCAGGCCTTAGAGATGATTCAGTGAAAAAAAAAAAAACAGATACGGTTTTTATTCTTATGGCCCTTACAAAGGGCTGAGACAGAATAGTGAAAAGCTTTTTATACATATAATTTATTTTATTTTTTTTAAAAGAAAATAAACTATCTTGTTTTTTCATTTTACATACCAATCCCAGTTCCCACTCCCTTCCCTCCTACCATTCCTCCTACCTACTCCCCACCCCAACCCCCATCCACTCCTTAGAGAGTATAACGCACATTGCTTTGGGGAAGGTTCAAGGCCCTCCCTACTGTATCTAGACTGAGCAAGGTTTCCATCCAAAGAGAATGGGTTCCCAAAAAGCCAGTACAAGCAGTAGGGATAAATACTGGTGCCACTGTCAATGGCCCCACAGTCTGCCCCAGCCATACAACTGTCACCCACATTCAGAGGACCTAGTTTGGTCCTATGCTGGTTCCTTCCCTGTCCACCTGGAGTTGGTGAGCTCCCATTAGCTCAGGTAAGCTGTTTCAGTGAGTGTACCCATCATGGTCTTGACTTCTTTGCTCATATTCTCACTTCTCCCTCTCTTCAGCTGGACATTAGGAGCTCAGGCCAGTGCTCTGCTGCAGGTCTCTGCCTCTGTTTCCATCGGTTGCTGGACAAAGGTTCTATGGTGACATTTAAGATATTCATCATAGGCTGGAGAAATAGCTCAGAGGTTAAGAGCACTGGCTGCTCTTCCAGAGGTCCTGAGTTCAATTCCAAGCAACCATATAGTGGCTCATAGCCATCTATAATGAGATCTGGTGCCCTCTTCTGGCATGCAAGCATACATGGAAGGAATGTTGTATACATAATAAATAAATAAATCTTTTTTAAAAAAAGATATTCATCAGTCTGACTACAGGGCAAGGCCAGTTCGAGCACCTCTCCTCTATTGCTTAGGGTCTTAGCTGCAGTCATTCTTATAGATTCCTGGGAATTTCTCTAGTGCCGGGTTTCTTGCTAGCCCCACAATGGCTTCCTCAATCAAAATATCTCTAAAATAAATAAATTCTTCTTTATGTTACATCATGAGTGCCAAGTGGAATAAGCCTCCCCAAGATAAGGAGTAAAGTACATAGCTGTCAGAACAACATTTGTGGGATGGAAGCATTCAGTGCAGAGACAGGTAGAGATTGCCTAGTTGGGCTGGAGAGATAGCCAAGCACAAAGGACATACGGCGGTGAAAGCTGCATCTGCGGGGATGGGAGAGCCCTAGGAGGCATGGACAGTTACTATGGACATTAGCCTTACTTTAACTCTGGATTTTAGTTTCTGTCAAGGCATATGGGCTTACCTTTGTGGATATCATGTAATATTAAGCAACATCAAAAGTTTCGTGCAGCCTTCTTCATCTTCCCACATATGTTTGTATTTATTTCACATTCATTGTGCTTAATCTAAGCATCCATAAAAATGCCTTCATGACATCCTATAGACCTTCATTACTTATTTCCTTTCTCTCAAAGACCATCCAGCCGAGAGATGGCTTTTTGTGAATGGGCAACAGTATACCTCGCCCCCATGTCCTGAGGGTGCCTCCAGTGCACAGCCTTCATTTTGTCAACTGCCTGTGACAGTTATCTCAGCTAGGAAAAAAGCTGACCTACTGGAGGAATAACTGAGCAATCTTGAAAAATATAAATGAACCTGAGGACTAACTGGTTTTCAAAACTTCTACAATGCTTCAGAAACTGATAAAAATGAAACTGACTTAACCATGACTGTACTGTAGGCCAACAGTATAGAAGCAAGATTCTGGAAATAAGCCAGACACACCTGTTGTCAAGTCCATGTAGATGATGGGCTCAGTAAGGCAGTCTTCAAGGCCTTGTTCTGGAGCTTGAGAGCTGGTTAGTGGTTAAGCATGCGTCCTGCTCTGGTAGAAGATCTGGCTGCTGTACCCAGAACCCACAACAAATGGCTCACAACTGCTGCAACTCCAGCTCCAAGGGATCCAACACCTTCTTCAAAACCTTGTTCTGGAGCAATGTGAGAGACTCAGAAAAAAAGAATAAAGTTGGACTTCTTTATACCATCAAAAAATTAACTCAAAATGAATAAATATTAAATAAAACTGTCAAACTCTCTAGAAGAACTTGATAGTAAATCTTTGTGATCTTGGATTAGGTGATGTCCTTTATATACAGTCCCTAACACATAAGTAGCAGAAGGCCCTAGAGAGATGGCTTAGCAGTTTAGATTACTTGTTGCTTTTGCTGTGGAAGAGGGTTGAGTTTCCATCACTCATATAGTACACCCATCCAATCGTCTTGTTTCAGGAGATCTGAAACCCTCTTTTGACCCCAGCGGGCATCATGCATGTACACAGTATATACGCATACATGCAGGAAAATGCTCATACACAGAAAATGAATCTAACTTTTTAAAAATATAAGCAACAATAAATGAATTTTTAAAAGTTCATCCAAATGTTTGAAAATTCACAAATGCTGAAAGTGAAAAGACAAACTGCAGAGCTGGCTCAGTGGCCGAGAGCTCTGGTTACTCTTGTAGAGAACCAAACTGGGTTCAGTTCCCAGGTTGCACATGGCAATTCACAACCATCCATAACTCTAGTTCCAGTGGTTCTGATGCTCTGTTAGGATCTCTACAAGTACTAGGCGTCCATGTGGTACACATACAAACATGCAAGAAGAATTTCTCTCTTTTTTTTTTCAAGACAAGGTTTCTCTGTGAAACAGTCCTGACTGTCCTGGAACTCACTTTGTAGACCAGGCTGGCCTCGAACTCATTGAGATCCACTTGCTCTGCTGCCCAAGTGTTGCGATTAAAGGTGTGCGCCACCACTGCCAGGCTGCAAGCAGAATTTTATACACATAAAATGAAAGTCATTTTTAAAAAATAATCAAAATGATGTGTAAATACTTCTGTATTTGATTTAATTAATATGTATAGCTTATTTTGTAATGCTAAGAAAAAATACAAGAACTAAATATTAAAATTATCATCTAAAAAATTAGCTCCACACTTACTAAGGGCATTCATTGTGCTGGCTGCTCCCTCAGCCTCAAGAGCTCAGCTTTGGCAAAGCCGCGCCTTCCCAGTAGGCCTTGCACTGTTTGGCTCCTCGCCCTCATCCTCCCCATCTAGCAGCCCATATCATTTGCTTTTTTCACATCATCGTTTCTTATCTGTGTCACACCATTAGAACGCAGGTTCCTTTGGCATGGGGGCCTTTAATACTTCTCTTTATTGATGTATCCCAAGTGCCTAGGCCAATGCCTATAGCTAAAGCACAATACATCTTTACCAGGTTGGCAAGTGAAGTGCAGTGTGGGTGAAAGGTTGAGCCAGGTATTCCCAAGCTCACTCCCACATTAACAGTCCACTAGCAGGCTCCTGGCACCCAGCCCGTGGTTCGGCTCACATCTGGGCATCACTGCAGCAGCGAGAGACAGGTACACAGCTACAGAAGACCTTTCGGCCCAAGGAAGCCCCTTAGGGTGTGAGGAACCAGGGATTTGGTTGGCTGCTAACAGGTGGGCACACCCTGCCTGGCCCCTAACTTGCAGGAGGAAGGAAGGTATTTAGCATAATCGACACTGCACATATAAACAGTCTAGGCCCAGTGACCAGTTAGTCATAATTAGCTCTCATTAAAGACAGCTTTGTATCCTGGAAATCACTCCACTGGGGAGGCTCGCAGACCCCCACTCTAACAGGGCTTTTCAGATGGCAGTCTCAGGCCTGGGCAAGTCCACACTGAATGTGATCCTTAAGACTGATGTGAAGCAAAAGAAAATTTAAAATTCTACTTTTGTTTACTAATATAATTTCTTTTTCAACCAACTGGATACAGTCATTACTAGGCAAAACTACAGTCATTTTCTAAGCCTGTGAGTCCTGGATGTCTCAAATACTGTAATATATAAGCTGAATATAAAGATTTAAATTCTTTTTCTTTTCTTTTATCTATTTGTAGATCTTGGAATTTCTGGTACCACAACAAAAAAGTAAGTAGTTTTTTTTTTTTGATTATCTGCTTTCCTTTGAACAATGTGTTGGCGTGTGTTGTTTATTCAAAACTATCAAACATTTCACTCACTTGGGTATGTTATTTCCCAGTCTTAAGTTAGGTAATTTCAGTTGTTTTTCATTTCAATTTTCATTTTTGTTGTTAATCTATTGAAATCTCCAAATTATTGCTCTGCTTTGAGAAAAAGTGATGTGTTTCAGGCCAGGATCACCACTTTTACATCTGGAAATGTTTTGGGATGGAGTTTTGAGTTTTTGCATGTTTGTTTTTATGAGACAGGGTTTCTCTGTGTAGTTTACAGTATTTTAATAGCTTTGAGTTTGAGATTCAGCCCCATATTTCTGGCTAATGTTAATTTTAAAAAATCTTTTCTGGTTCATAAAACTGTTAGAGTATATCCTTTTCTCAGCTGTGTTTTCTCATCAAAACTGAGGCGCATGTTAGAGCTGCACAGTGTCCGCCGATCAGGGTAGAGGCGCAGTACAGCTGTGTGAAACCCTCTCTTGAACGCCGTCAGCAGTGCATTTGAAATCCAAGAAGTTAACAGGGCTGGAGGGATGACTCAGCAGTCATGAGCACAGACTGCTCTAACAGAGGTCTTGAGTTCTGTTCCCAGCACAAATGACAGATGGGTCACAACTCCTTGTCACCCCAACTCCAGAGAATCTAACACCTCTGGCCTCCTAGATACCTGCACACGTGTGTATATACCCATACAGAGAAATATATACATGTGTGTATACACACATACAGAAATATACACATACACATAATTAAAAATGACAAAAATAAATTCAACAAGATATGTGTCCAGGTTGATGGCATACTGTTTAAAGTTTTTATTATGAATGAAGAATTCAGTTGAATTTTTTGGCATCTTTTTCTGTTGTGACATGAAGTTCTTGTTGCCACTGAATTCAGAACACACATTTGTCTTATTTTAAATGCGTTTGCGCTGTCTTAGATACAATAAGGTAAGAATCCTCTGTAAATTTTAATCTGTACTCAAATCACCACCAGGTTCCAGCAGACCATTTCTAAAACCCGAGTAAAAATATCCAGGAAGCCACATGCCATTTTTCCCTCTGAACTTCGTGTTTTGTTTTTTTTCACACTTGCCCTTTAGGGGAGATCTCCAGTGGAATGCTGGGGAGAAGAAGTTGACTGGTGGAGCCAACTGGCAACCAAAAGTCACCCCAGCCACATGGTCAGCAGGCGTCCCACCGGTACGTAAGTGAGGCCAGGGTTGTATGGGCAGTTTACCAATTTTCAAGTTTACAGAACAAGTATGTTCTGCTTAACTTGACTATTAACAGTGTACACCTAGTTTACATTGAAAGGATATAAGCAAGATGCAGAATTCAATGAAATGCAAATCTATGGACTTTGCATGTAATGATGATTCCAGCCTACACTTAAATACCTTGTGGTTGCAGTAGCCTTAATAGTACCATTTATGTTTCTGGTTTATCTGTGAAATTATAGAAATGATTTTCCAACACATTCCCTATCATGGATTTTAATACCATTTTATCATATTTTCTGCCAAAATCTGGTAGTTGAAATAAGAAATGAAAAAAATTTTTTTCCTGTCAGAAAGGATGAAGTATGCTGACTAGTTTTATGTCAGCCTGATACAAACTAATGTCTTTTTTAAAAAAGAAAATCTCAATTGACAAAATGTCCCCACCAGAATGGCTTGTGGTGTGTTTTCTTGGTTGGTGATTTCTATGGGAAGGGCCCAGCTTACTGTGGGCAGTGCCACTTCTGGGCTACCGGTCCTGAATGGTATGAGAAAGCAGGCTGAGCAAGCCATGAGGAGCAAGCCAATAAGCAGTACTCTTCCATGGCCTCTACCTCAGTTGCTGCTTGCAGGCTCCTCCTGCCCTGACTTCACTTCAGGAAGGGCTCTAAGCTGTGGGCTGCAATAAACCCTTTTCTCTCCAAGTTGCTTTTTGTCATGGTGTTTAATCATAGCAGTAGAAATATAACTAAGACAAGTTGTTTTCTATTGTGTGATATTTTATTTTGAGATAATATTTATTATCATACCAATTTTACCCTTGAAACTAGATCATCATCCTTTCCATAAGGTTTAAAAGATACTCATTTCTGCATTTCAAATTACTGTATCTTCGATTTTTTTTAGCAAAACTAGGAAAGGCACTTTTCCCAAGTCCACCTGTAATTTTTCTCCCTTGGGCACACCCCTGCCTGTCTAAGTCTGTCTGTCGCTCTAGTGTCTAACCCTCTGCTGCATGTTAGAGGCTAGAATGGAGGGAGGAGCTGGCTCACTGGAGTCCAATTCTTTCACAGTGAGAACGGGCTAGGCAGAGGGAGGTTTGAGCAACTGCAAGCCCATGAATCCGAACAGCGCCTCAAAAGTGAACCTCAAACCATTGCTACGGTGCTGGTCATCTTTTAAAATCTAGACGTTAAGTTTGAGAGTGCTTTGTTACAGTCACATACATAAGCTTGAAATGCACGCATTTTAAAATTCTAGCCTAGCAGATTAAAACCATGTTATTGTTGTTTCTTTCTTAATTTTTTCTGTGTGATTCTGTGGGCACGTGTGTGCAGCAGGGCACGGTTCCTCCAACCAGCTCAGTTCCTCCGGGTGCCGGGGCCCCAGCTGTTGGGCAACCTGGAGCAGGATTTGGAATGGTGAGTGATGACCTGTGTCAAAAACCTGTTGTTGACATTCCTGACATCCTTCCAAATGCTCAAACAAACAGGTACTCCTACAGGAAATACAGTGAAGAAACCTACAACTTAAATCATCTGCTTTAGGCCTCAACCAGCCTGGCCAGGGAGTGGGGAAGCAGTTACAATGTGTATGAATATATTGTCATAACATTACAGTACGTTGTTATATCATTTGGGGGATGACATTTACTACATCTTTTAGCTCAGTCATCAAGTACAACCCTTTCTGTACTGAATCTTTTCACTCTGCACATCCATCTTCAGCGCGTTTGGGCCATCCTGCGTAAGAAAGTTAGCTCTTCTCAAGAACTACTCCAGCAGGAGGTGAATACCCAGCTTTTGATAGGGATGAGGATGCTCATGGCCAGCCAGACTTGTACGCACAGCTCAGGGACCTTTCCCCGTCTGACAGCCTCAACACCCGGAGTTCAGGGTCACATAATAAACCACAGTTCCTACCTGGTTTTCTCAGCAATTTTCCAAAGCATGTAAAAGGTGTGTGTGTCTGGTTTTGCACTCATGGGTCCCAGACCTGCTCTGAGTCTTCGTTCCTTTGCAGCCTCCTGCGGGGACAGGCATGACCATGGTGCCTCAGCAGCCGGTCATGTTTGCACAGCCCATGATGAGACCACCCTTTGGAGCCGCAGCTGTGCCAGGCACACAGGTCAGTCCCCAGCACCATCCATTTAGCCCTAAACATAAAACTGCCTTGCTGTTAGTGGTGTGACAAAGAGGCAAGAGGCACAGTCCCACTCACCACCATCAGCAGCCTGAGGTGTTCTCAGGCCTGACTGGGGTTCCTGGCTTGAAAAAAAGTCTTTCAAGACTAGCCAGTGTGGAGCAGAATTGGTGGTTAATAAAGATTGAACAGGAAAGTTAAAGAAAATTGCTCACAAAGAAAGACAGAGCTCAGAGAGTGGTTGCAGACTTCTCGAAGAGACTGACACATTTTATTGTCAGGTATTTGGTTTGGGTGGGTTTGAAGACACTGTCTTGAAAGAATGCTAAGGGTCTTAAGAGAGATCACTGGGTGGTTCTTATCATGTGACAGGCGTATGGTGGATAAGTTAGAGTCTAGATCACAGGGATGCCAGAAGGTAGGGTGTCTTACTATAAACAGTATTAACATTTCTGTTTGAGATTCCCCAGAGTAATTCTTGGAAAACCCTACCCAAGGTTCTTAGACATGGCCCATTGTTATTTTAACATAAAATATCTATATAGAGAGGGAATGTTATTTCTAGGTTAGCCTTCACAGCAAATGTTTGTTGGGCTGGAATTCTTGCTTCAATCAGACTCCAGGGCGAGGGGCTCCTTTCCTGCCTCATGGTCCTATCATTTCTCTGTCTCTCTATCCTGCCTCCCTCAGTGTGGCTGTTAAAAGGTATTCTTACCTAATGGCTTTCATAGCTGTTGCTTCAGGAGTAAAGGGGCATGGAAGCAGTGTGGGGTGTGGAGACAGTGGCTAAGAACTAACCATCCTGGGGTCCTTCTCTTTTTCCTCTACTTAATCAGAATGGCTCCTTTAGGGTACCTGATACCTGTGTCGCAGTGATAGGTTGAGGCTGGGTTTTTTTCTTTTCTTTTTTGTTGTTTGTTTGTTTTGTTTTTTTTTAAAGATGATTTCAGGCTGATCTCAAATTCACTATGTAGCCAAGACTGGCCTTACTGTCTGTCTCCGTCCACGTCCCAGCTGCTGGGATTACAGATGCTTACCCCCACATCGAACAGAGTGTGGAGTCACGGTTGTCCAAGCTGCAGGGTCTACCCTGAATTCTGACAACAGCAGTACTGAGTTCCGACACTGCAGAGTCGCCATAAAAATCACTTCTCTTTTAACTCTGGCTACACGTTTGGGAGTCCCCAGGGCCACCCTCGCTTCAGATGGGCTGCATATAAAACTAAGGTTCTCTATGACCTCACTCTGCTTAGATTTACCATAGTGACTCACAGAACTGAGGAAAGTACAAGATTTACGGCTATAGTTTTATTGATGTGAAAGGATACAAATTAGATGCAGCTAGAGGAGAAGAGATGATAGGAACATCTGGGAGAGGTCCAAGCCTGGGACCGCTTCTAGCATCAGTGTGTGACAGGATTGGCAGCTGCGGGAGATACTCTGGCTTCAGTACCACATTATTGAGGCTTTGCTGCACAGTAATGATTGGTTGACTTATTTCCTATGAGTTGAGCACAATCTCCAATCCCTCCCCATCCTGGAGGCCATGCTTGCTATTATGTGGCCCATAGACTCACCAACATAATAACTGATTAGCCTTTCTGGTATGGCCATCCTCCATCTACCCTGAGTCATCTCAGCATACATTCTGGAAGGCCCATGAGTCACCTTGTTAGTATAAACTCTCAGGGATGTTCTAGTTTGCTTTCTATTGCTATGAGAAACACTGTGACTAAAAGCAAATTGTGGGGGAAGGGTTTATTTCAGCTTACAGTTTATGGTCCATTGTAAAGAGTTAGGGCAGGAGTTCAAGGCGGTTGCCTAGAGACAAGACAAAGACCATGGTGGGATGCTGCTTCTACATGGCTTATACCCTCCAGGGCCACCTGTCTAGGGATGGCACCACCCACAGTGGCCTAGGTCTTCCCCTATCAGTCATTACAAGAAAATGCCCCACCAGCTTGTCCACCAGTCTGATGGAGGCGTTTTCTTGAGTGAGCTTTCCTCTTCTCAGAGGACTTCAACTTGTGTCAAGTTGGTGAAAAAACTAACCTGTTACATGGGGGGGGGGCTTCCAGGAGCAACTCTGAATAACAAAGTCACACCTGTCATTTAGGATATCACTGGGGTTTAGAGTTTATCAGGTAGGTTCCCCAGTGAAGAGAAAACCTGATTTTAGTGAGGCCAAATCCCCTACTCTACTATCCACTTACAGAAATGCAAAAGGCATTACGCCATTTAAGGGCTTTGCTGCTAATATTAGCCATGTTGGAAGTCGTTCTCTCTTGATTCTTCTTCTCACTTGTTTATAATATAAAGAGACATGCGTAGAACCAGTGGACTTTTTCACCCTGAGCAGCTGGCCTGGACAGAGTGGGAACCCAAAATTATAACTTCAGTAGCAACTTGCTGAGCAAACTAAACCAAATGGCTCCAGTTGAATTTAATGACGTCAGTAAACGACTTTACTCCTGTGGCATTTTAAATGCAACAAATGGCTGTTTACATTGTCTTTTCTATAGGACACTTACTTAGAACTTTTAAACATTATTTTCAGTATGTGAAAGCCTGAGAAATTAGTTAATATAAATATATTTTTGTCATATAAGGTAATTATTTTTCTTGTATAATACCATTAGTTATTACTTGATTTTTTTAAAGATTTACTTATTTATTATGTATACAACATTCTGCCTCCATGTATGCTACAGGCCAGAAGAGGGCACCAGACCTCATTATAGATGACTGTGAGCCACCATGTGGTTGCTGGGAATCGAACTCAGGACCTCTGGAAGAGCAGCCAGTGCTCTTAACCACTGAGCCATCTCTCCAGCCCAGTTATTACTTGATTTGAAGAATGAAAATGAAAAACATGTAGCATGAAATAATTTAATAATTGATGTTATAGTAAGTCGTGGAATAGCATGCAATATCTATGTAATATTTATTTATTTAAGCTTTTTGTTTTTCTTAGTTCTCACTATATGGCCCTAGCTGGCCTAGATGTTAACTGTATATATCAGACTGCTCTACAGAGGTCCATCTGCCTCTGCCTCCCAACTGCCAGGATTAAAGGTGTGCACCACCATACGTGGCCTAATATTTAAATTCTATTTCCGCTATCAAAATAAAGCATAGATGGCCAATAGAATAATCCAACCTGCATTTATAAATTTTCCTATAGAAAACTGTTTTTATTACCAATGTCCAGGCCATCAAGTCTTTTAGTTAGTTGTCATAATATTGTCATAATATCTCACATGTTGTGGATTAAGCCTTCAATTTCTGCCAAGCAGTTTCAAGCTTTAACACTGATTTTCCCTGACATTCTGTGAAATGTGACATCAGTTTTAGAGATGAGATTGGCAGATACTACAGTCAGTAGATTAGACGTAGGGACAGATTCAGCATCCCAGCTTCTGGAGCTGTGCTTCCCGAACCACACACACAGATACCCCACCCCACAGTCCCAGACTTCAGGAACTTCTGTCATCTTGAAATGAATTGACTTCAAAACAGAGATGTTGACCATTGCTCCAGACAGGCTGCCTACAAACATTTTAAGGCGTTCCCCTGCCAGTCCTAAAAGTAGGGCCCCCAGAAGATTCTTCTGCAGTTGGTAATTACAGTATTGGATATACACACAAGATAAGATCTGTGGTCCTTTGCTGCAAGCTTAGATGGGCAGGATTGAGGCTAGGAAATGACTTGTTTATCTGATACACACACTGCCCCACAGCTGTGTTTCATTTAAAATAATGTCTATGAAGCACTGACATAGTTAATAAAGTAATTTCTTACTATACTGTCTAAAACTTACGTCTCAGTTCCCCTGAAACTCACTCTTCCTGTAAGAAAGACTGGGTAACCCTTTTCTTAATAGTTGATGTCACTATCGACTCAAGGTAAGAATGCTTACTGCATTCTCTCTCCCTCTCGTGTGTGTGTGTTTTTTACTGTATATTCTTATATCTTCCTAACTTAAACTGTTCTCCCTTAGTCCCCATGGCTGAATCTGATGTCAAAGAATTTCAGAAAAATCCAGAAACCATTCCTAGTGCATTTTTCCACTCCAAAGTTAAGCACAGCCCAGACAAAGTAGAATAAAGCAACTGTATTAAGTTTTAGCCATCTGTTCTTCTGTGTGTTTGTTTTCTCTAGTATATGTTCTGCCTAATGCTTACCTGTCTCTCTTGTGCTTTCTATTTCTGTTCTTTGGGGCTGGCCTCTTCCCCATTAGCTTTCTCCAAGCCCTACACCTGCCACTCAGAGTCCCAAGAAACCTCCAGCAAAGGACCCATTAGCGGATCTTAACATCAAGGATTTCTTGTAAACAATTTAAGGTATCTGATACTGAGCTTTTCCTGTGAGCTTGTGCAGTGCTTAACTGTTCTAGGTATGAGGTTGTCGCTGATGGATGGATGGATGGATGAGTGGGTGGGTGGATAGATAGATATATTTAAATGTTTAGAGCTTTAAAGTTGACATCAAAATCTGTTCTTATCAGTGAACTTTTAAAATCATAATTTGTGAAACTGTGGGGGAGAAAAACTTACCTTGAAAAGCACAAGAATTATAACTGATGAGGCAGAAGTCTCCCAGCTGCTAAGTTAACTGGGAGATACCACTGTATCTATCCCATAATAACTAGACTTCATAGGGTGCCAGCATTTATAATACTGAATTTAGAAGTCATTTAAAAATATATTTGGCTACATAACCACATCTTTTCTTTATCCTTATTTTTCATGTTAAGGTAAAGCTTGGATTCTTTGCATTTATTCAAGCTGAATTTTAAAAACCTGGCAATTTTGTCTTCTGTTTCATAAATTTAATTTACCAAATAGTTCGTAGTGAACATGAGGGAGGAACTGGATGGAAGGGAACGCTTACTTTCAGCCCCGGCACCTAACACAGTCAGTAGCTACTTACAGATGTGCTCAATATTACTTTACATATTTACTCAATATTTTCCACGTCAGATTTTTGCTGTTTTATAACTGAAAGAACTGATCCTTGAGCATGAAATGGTTTTTTAAGGTCTGTCCAGAAGAGCAGTAAGAATGTGGGAGCTTTGAGCCATGGTGCAGTGTGGTTTCTATCATATATCCACTGCCCACATTTATTAACTCCTGACATTTTTTGTATGTGTGGGTTAACAATAGCCAGGCATGGTGACCCAAGCCTGTGACTCTAACACACTAGAGGCTGAGGCAGGAGGATTGAGAATTCAAGGCCAGCTTAGGCCACATAATAAGAATCTGTTTTAAATGAATTTGTTGATACACCATTTTAATGCCTTGACATGACATCTCAGTCAGATTTTTTTTCCCCCCTGTGGCCATCCTGTCTGTTCCTTGGATCACCAAGGTAGACACATACGACACCACTTCTCCCGGCAGCTTGTTTCTGGCAAGGAGACTGCGTAGAGAAGTCTATCATTTAGGAGCTCTTGCTGTCAACACAGACTAGAAGCCTTGATGAGTGACAGACACAGAGGGAGTCTTGAGGCAGTCTCATCCCCAAGACACACACCCCAAGCAGACAAGCATTTTATGAAGAAGAGATAGATGCCTTCTGACCCTAGAGAGGCTTTCCCAAGAGAAAGAGTGAGTGGATGGAGTAAGCAGAGGCAGCAGAGAAGGCACAGGCCCCTGAGGCTTGCCTTCCCTTTCCAGTCCACACTGGTCCAACTCTTAAGTGACTCATTGATGGACATAAAAAATGACGGAAGTCACTGCCTTTCCACCTTTTCTGTCACCACCCATATTTACAGAGTAGCTCTTAGTAGTTGCGACTGAGTGTCTCATGATCAAGATCGCTGGTGTCAGAGTTTTAAAGTTTATTGATAAAATTTTTCTCTAAACTGGAACTGTACATAGAATTGTTTAACTTTCCTGAGTGGATTTTTAAGCTTATCTTGAAGACTTTGGAAACCCATAAATGTGAATTTGTTAATCCTGAACCCTTTTGTGTACAGCTGTTTTGCACTCTGAAGGGAAATTGTCAGGGAGGTCAAATGTTTCAGGGATTTTGTCAGTGTGTTTTCTAATTCAAGCATTTTTTTTCTTTACAGCTGCAATTTTTGTGACTGAATAGGAAAATAACGTGAGTTTGGAAACTTCAAATAAGATTGATGCTCAGAGTTTGACAGTGAGCCACCAGTACCAAACCCAGTGCTGACTGTAACTTCTCTTCCAGACACACAGCACAGCTGTGACCGTGAACATTAGGAATGTGACTACCTTAGCTGTTATCCCTACTCTCGAACTCGTAGCATATTTGGGTTATTTGTGTGTTGTACGATGTAAACAATGAATGGATGTTTCCAATGCCTTTAGTGCTTTTCTGGATGTTGCCCATGGACGGATGATGCAGCTGTTGTGTGGTGAGCCATTTGGAAAGATGTGTCTGTGTTTTTGAAGGTTTCAGTGTATATATCTATAACTTTTGGACAAACCCTCAAGTCCTCCCACGAACTCTCTTCTCTTCTGTACCTCTGTTACAAACGTCATGTGATACTATCAGCTAGTGAGGAAAATGCTAAACCTTTTTTGGTGTGGAGTACATTTTTCCAATCACAGAAACTTCAACTGTTGTGAGAAATGTTTATTTTTGTGCACTGTATATGTTAAGAAATTTTATTTTAAAAAATATGAAGTTTAATGTCCATAATGAAACTTCTCCTTGATGAAGCTATCTTATTGAGAATGAGAAAAAAAATCCTATGAGAAGTCCATATTTATCACTGCTATATTAAGATATATATTTTAATTATATTTGCAGGTTTTGCATCTAAATTGACCTATTTATTCATTTTTGATCAAAGGCACTGACAAGTGGAGTCTTTCTATTGTGTCTGTGGAAATGCAGTTAGATTTGTGCTGTTTATGTGACCATGAATGTGCCCCGAGAGACACCTGTAATTTAAAGATAACTGCAAATATTTTTCCTTCACTGTGGGTTTACGTGCATCTGTTCAGTTAGTGTTTCTTTGTGTGTTCTATAGACTAGTGTTTATCCATCCTTTGATTGAGCTCAAAGTGACTTCTGTTGTACCTCTGTGATAGGATTGACACCAATTCAGCGAATTGTAACTTTTAGTGTACATATTGTATCCTTTGGTTTTTAGTTTGTTGTCATACTGTCTGTGTTGATGGCTTGGCTGAAGATTTTGATGTGTGCACAAGGTCACTGTTGATCAGTGTTGTTTAGTGGCTTGGCAGCTCTTTGTAAAAGCATATTGGGTTGGAAAGGCATTTGCCTATTTTTCAAATTACTTAATAGCTGTATGGTACCCTTTAAAGTGGTTGTATCTGAATTTACTGTGGGGATAACATACACTGTAATGGGGGAAAATTACCTAAAACCAATTTCAAAATGGCTTTTCTTTGTATTTTGGTTTAAAAACCCAGTGCATGTCTGCCCTCTGAGATGCAATAAACACCTTGAACAAAGAAAATACAAACATAATCTTTCAATCTTTGGTTACTTTTTAATGACATGTAGCACACGCAAATATTGAGAGGTCTAGAGAGATGGCTCAGAGGCTAAGAGTGTGTACTGATCTTGCAGAGGACCAGAGTTTTGTTCCCAGAACCCACATTAGGTGGCTTATAATTACTTGTAACTCTAGCTCCAGGGAGGTCCAATGCCTCTGGGGTTTGTGGACACATCCACTCATGTGCACATACACCCACCCCAGCACACACACATACATATACACAATTAAAAATAAATATCTTTTTAAAAAGTTTTATTAGTTTAAATGTTCGAGGTAAGAAAATTTATCCATGGCAATATAGTTTCATTTTACAGTAAAATTAAGCAAAGCAATTTTAATGAACTTTCATTAAACTGGAAACTGGGGACTCCATCATGCCTGGAAAATAATTTAAATTCTAGATTACAAAATATGTGTTCACTTTGAGGTGAACTTTCTTTTAAAACATCCAAATGAAGTTTTTTTAACGTGTGAGAATATCATGGAACTTGAAGAATAAAATAACTTGAGTCCCCATTTGTACATATACCCTTGAATATGTATACTGTTAATCACATAAAACCTACCCTGGCCTGTTGTAATAAAGCTGAGTGACTGTGTACAGCTAGGATGCTAGAGCATCCCCAAAATGTAGTCTAGAATTGGGACTATAGTGTAGCTTGATGTGGGAGGTGATGTTTGCTGTGAATATGTTTTATTGCCATTGGTTAATAAAGAAGCTGCTTTCGGCCAATGGCTTAACAGAGTAGAGCCAGACTGAAAGGGATATGGAGAGAGAGTAGGCAGAGTCAGAGAGAAGCCATGTAGCCACCACCAGACAGATGCTTCTGCTGGAGCCCTCTGAAACTTTGCCCTTAGGCCACAACCTCATGGTGATGCACAGATTAATAGAGATGGGTTAATTTAAGATATAAGAGTTAGCCAGAAATACACTTAAGATATTGGACAAACAGTATTGCAAAGTTTGTATGTTTATATTGTGGTACTGGTCGGGACAGAAACCTCCACCAACAGCTTAATAATAAAGCAGTCAGTATGGCCAAAGCCCTGGGTTTGATCCTCAGCATCACACACAGAAACACCCAATCTCAGATAAAACTATTGTAAAACTAGTTTCCTTTCATTAGCTCAGATTTATATCTTAAGAACATACTCCCAGAAGTTAGAATCAGATCATGTCAGTGACTTTTTAAAAAATATGTTATTTATTGATGGATATGATATGTATGTATGTATAAATACACCATGTGCATGCCTGGTCCCATGGATACAAGAAGAAGGCATTAGATCTCTTGGAACTGGAGTCACCAACAGTTGTGAGCTACCATGTAAATGCTGGCAGCTGAACCTGGGTCCTCTGCAAGAGCAGCAAGTACTCTTAACTGCAGAGCTGTCTTTCCAGTTCCCTTGGGTGATATATTTTATAGATTACATTTTAACCACTTATTATTTAGTTGTCATAATAAATTACCTTTTAGATTATATGGGTGCTTTTCCCACCTTGACTGTCCCTTGTGGTTTACATTTTTAATAGGCAAACTCTAGAGGGTCCTAGATCTTGGTTATACAGGGACTTTTGATGTCCTTGTGAGCAAATGGTCTTATAGATGAGGTCCTATGTGAGATCTTCTGGGTACTGAAGACTCAAATCACTTGAGATACTTTACAGGACATCTCTAATTTATCCATGGTGATAGGTTGATGACTCACATTGTTCTATATTTTTGAAACAATGTGTTTTGTTACACTTTGTTAACTAATTACCTTGGGCTTTAAAGAAATGCCTGCTTATGGGGGCTGGAGAGATGACTTAGTGATTAAGAGCACTCATTGCGCTTGCCCAAGTCCCTGCTTTGGTTCCCAACACACATATGGTAGCTCACAACCTTTTGCTCCACTTCTAGGGAATCCAGTGCCCTCTTCTGGCCTCTGGGCATGTCTGAACATGGTGCACATGAATTGATACAAGAACACAATGCATTGTGTGTGAGTGTGTGTGTTTGTGCATGTATGTGTGTGTGCATGTGTTAAATATGGTGTATCTGGCAGCCTGCCTCATCCCAGCACATATGCAGACTCCCCTGTGGGTGCAGCCTTGTGGAGAAGGGGAGGCCTATGCTGTCTGCTATGCTGTCTGGGATTTTAGTGAGACCACAGTTATCCCAAGCTCAACTCTGAAACTACTGGTACTTGATCTTCAACATTCATTTCCTTATCTAACCTGCAGTCTTAATTAATTTTCCAATGTAAAATATTGTGTAATTGATTTTCAGAATAGGGACTTTCAAATTCTTTAATCTCAGGACCCTTTGGACTTGGAAAACTTACTGAGGACCTTTAAAAGCTCTTATTCATGTGAACTGTGCCTGACAGTATTTACTGTATAGAAAAGAAAGCTGAGAAATTTTAATTTTTCCATTTATTTCATTTTACAGAAGAAATGTTAAAACATTCCAGACTAATAATGTTTTATGGAAAGTTAGAATTTCTACAGAGAAATTTCAAAGAGCAGTGTTGTTCTGCAATTTTAACACTGCCATACCAGCACGGAAACTGTAGTTCTTCTGAGTGAGGGACGTCAGGATTAACACACAGCACAACTTCAGGTTCTACAGACAAGCCTTTATTCCACTTTTTCACCCAGTATATATAGCCCTCAGCAGGGGAGGCCGAGCCAGCCAAAGCAGAAAGCTCACCACCGTAACTCACATGGCTTAGGGGTAAACATCCTTAGAAACATTCCTGAAAACAACAGATTGTTCCTGTTTTTGTTCCTTTTTTCAACCAACCACAAGAGTGCAAAACAGATCAAGTGGGGGTGTGAAGGGACCCAACAATTCCCCCTTTTTTAAAAAGCATGAGAGCCTCTGTCTTAGGACTCCCCCTGATAGAGACTCTTACCCATCTACGGGAGGCCTTAATCCCTGTCTTAGGTGCGCTCTCTATACCAGGACAGTTGCCCATCGTAGGGATCCCTCATGACTTCTGCAGCATTTGCAGCCAGACTTGGGGTGCTTCCTGATTACCATAAGACAGCCCGAGCAACACTTGTCAAATGACAGTGTGCTGTACGTGGGATTGCCGCATAAAGCGGCAGAGAATCCAAAAATAGCTAACCCCAATAGCAATATCAGCACAAGTGAGAGCATTCCGGACAATCGCTGGACCCAGCCCCCAAGCTGGGCCATGACATTCCACCAACTGGATCCAGACACAGCAGAGACCCATGTGCTATTAATACTAACAATATGATGAGCTGTCTGCAGATATGCATTTAACTGTTTAACCGTATCAGAAGCATTTACAACATTAGCAGGTATAACGTACAAGACATTTGTTGCAGGAGCCAAAGGGAATCCACCTGCTCCTGTAAAAGTCCATCAATCCAGATTCGAAAGTCCAAATCCAATATGAGACTCCAGAGCTTTCCGTGTCTGCAGGGCCCTGCCAACCTCCCCAGACAGCACAGTCTCCGCAGTCACAGCTGTCTGCGAAATGGCAACTCCAGCAATCGTAGCCACAGTGGCAGTGACAGCAATAGCAGCAACAATTGCAGCTGTTATCCCAAAGTCTCGCCGTTGTTGATAAAAGATGATCCCCGGACGTTCCCGCGACACCAGCACCGGCAGAGAAACCACAGCAGGCACCCGAACGACCAGAGCTCCATAAGAACCGTAGCTTGCAGATTCTGGAAGAACAACAAGAACACACCCCCCCCAAAGCACCACTCCACAACACAAAGAGAAATGGGGCAAGAATGCAAGCAGAAGATTGAATAGTCATATTGCATCCAGCAGTATAATTTATCTTTAGAGAGGTTTCAAAAAGATGTGTTTGGTTAAAACCGGCAGTGGCATTAAACACAATTACTTATACCCGGGAAAGGTGGAATTTTTCATCATGGGCCTATGGCCATACCACCACATGTCTTTCCTACCTTTTAACAAATCAGGCTCTTTAGTGATACATTCTCCCCACATAATTGTGGGGTGGAGATTAAAATCTCTATCAGCATCCCAACACCGAGGAGCAGGCTTGGACCGTAGGTCAAATCCTCTTTCAGGATGGGATGCAGTATATATCCAAATCCTATCACTCTACTATGAGTATGATTATTAGTAAAGTCTGCAATAGAAGCATTATGCAATAAAAATCCATGATGAAAGGAGGACCCCTTCACCAATAACAGGTTATTAAGTTTAATTTCCCTGTTCTGAATCAACTGGGGCTGATGCTATCTCCACTGTTATGTTGCTAGCAAAAAGTGAGGGAAAGGGGGCTATTTTTACTAACTGGCATTAAAGGTGGGGGGTTTCTCACCAGACTCCACATCACCCATGATTCTGTTGTTACCAGAGTCATCATCTGAAGCAGCCTTACGTGCCGCTCTGGCACCCAAATTGGTTTATCAACTCCTGGAGGAAAAACACATACAGCCCCCTCACCTTTGCCAACAAGGTGGTTGGTTCCATCCATCTTCCTGTCTGCAGATCTTTCCAAAAAACCCATCCTAGGCTCTGAGCCCTAACTTGTGTATGGTGCTCCATAGAAGAGTGCCCTTCAGCATCCACAGTCAGAAAACTTAAAGAGAATGGTGGATAATTGAGTTGCTGGGGAGAATATGAACTCCCCCTTTTTTATTTTTTGAAAATATTGCTTGAGGGTCTGATTGGCTTTTTCCACAACTGCTTGACCTAGGGTTATATGGGATGCCTGTTTTATGGGAAATTTTATAGAATGAACAAAAGGATAAAAATTTTTGCTGATATATGCTGGGCCATTATCTGTCTTAATAACCTCAGGTTTGCCCATATAGGCAAAAGCAGATAGGCGGTGTGCAATGGCATCTTTTGCTTGTTCTCCCAAATGCAAGGATGCGAAAATTACTCCTGAAAATGTGTCTACTGCTACATGGACAAACTTAAGTTTCTCTGCGACAGGCAGATGTGTAACATCCTTCTGCCATAATTGATTTGGTCGTAACCCTCATGGGTTAACTCCTAAATTGGGGCTGCTTAGGAAAGGAGCACACTGAGGACAAGAAGATGTAATGGTTTGTGCTACTTCTTGCGTGCATTGAGTATGATGCCGAAGAGAGCACGCATTAAGGTGAAATTTATCATGTATTTCTTGGGCATGATCAGAAGTAAAGGAAACATGTATGTTTATCAGCTAAATCATTACCTGCTGACAATGGCCCAGGCAGCCAGGTATGACTGCGGATATGTCCGACAAACAAAAGCTCAGTCCGTTGCCAAATCAAATGCTGAACACAGCTGAGCAAATGATGGACCTTAGAGGTAGGTGATATACATGCAGATGTCTCCAATGGTTTAAAGATGTGGGCCATATACACACTATCAGTATACAGATTTACAGGTTCTCCAGGGAAGAGCTGGAGTGCAAGGAGGCAGGCTGTTACCTCCGCAGCTTGGGCTGATACATCCCCCTCAGGATGCTTCCATACTTTTCCTCCAGAAACCACTACTGCATGACCTTTAGGGGAAGCATCTGTAAAGACAGCATGTGCTGAGGGTATGGGAGATCCTCTAATCACTCAGGGGAATATAATAGGATGATGTTTGAATAGGACCATTAATGGATGCTGAGGATAATGAGAACCAAAACTTCTGGAAAAGGAGGTGAGAAAAGGGGTCTACGCATCAAGGCACTGCTATAAATGTGCTAGCTGGTCTTTAGTATAAGGTGTTATAATCTTGTCAGGGTACTTCCCAAATGTCTGGGCAGCAACCTTCTTAGCTTTCCAAAGTAATTGTAATATAGCTTCATAGTATGGGGTGACTACCCTCACTGGAGAGGCAGGCATGTGTACCCATAAAATAGGTCCATCCTGCCAAAAGACTCCCGTTGGGGCAAAATTGGAAGCAAAAAGTACAAAATTTAATGATTGGTCATAATTAATCTGCTGGAGATGGACCTTTTCAATGTCCAGAAGAAGCCTTAAGGCCTGCCTGGACGCAGGCATCAATATTCGGGGAGAGGTTGGGTCAGGATCTCCCAAGAGCATATCACACAATGGTCTTAAGTCACCTGTTTTGATTGCTGGGGAAGGGCGTATCCACTGTATGTCTCCCAATAACTGCTGCCAATCATGTAAGGTTTTAAGATGAGAGGTGTCAATAGTTAATTTTTTTTTTGCTTTATTCTATCCATGGTCAATTGGTACCCAAGGTAGGAATATGGGGCTTGCATTTGAACCTTCTCAGGAGCTATGATCAGCCCTGCCGACTGCAATAGCCTATCCACATAGTCCTGAAATGATTCTGAAGGCCCTTGTAAGACTTTTGACAGCTGATCCCCCACAGCCTTGTTTGGCAGGGCTTTACAAGCTATGGTAGCCGCAGCCGCCATTTGGAGATAAATGGCAGGATCGAGCACAATTTGATTGGCCAAGTCAGGATAAGCTCCTGCTCCAGTTAGCATGTCTAGGTTACGCTGTGCCTGTCCTGCTTGAGCATTTAACCTAGCCGTTTGTAAACAATTTTCTTGATATTCTCCCCTCCACAATAAGTAATCTCCTCCTGATAGTACCGCATGGCATAGATGTTGTCAGTCGCTAGGTATAAGATTCAATGCCACAAAAGATTCTATTATGGCAAGAGTAAAGGGGGCCTGAGAGCCGTATGCCATTATGGCCTCTTTCAATTGCTTCATCTCCTTAAAGCTCAAGGCCACATGTCTCAGCATCTGTCCTGGATTGTTCGGACCAGGTACCTCTATGACTGGAGCAACTGTGTGCCAGGGCTGAAAACAGACACCTCCTCTTCTTCCTGAGTCCTCTTCGACCTCCCAACTCATCTGTCAGTCCCCAATGGGACTCTCTCCTTCCCCAATCCTCATTATAAGCAGGTGGGGCTGACAGCACACATAAGGAATCCTTCACCTTACAGTGTTTCAGCCTTTTCTGAAGTACCTCAATTTCCTGCATTAGCTGTTCTTCCTTACCAGATAAACTATCCTCTGCACTAGAGCTGAGGCTGTCTTCCCCATTTTCTGACTCAGAGGTTATTGCTATCTGGTTTTGCACCCAAAAGTGTGCAGACTTTGGCGCTAGCCTTGGTCCTGCGCCAGATTCCAAAGTTCCCCTTGGTACCCCTGACTCTTCCTTTCGGTCCCTATGTGACTCTTCCACAGATCCTATGGACCGGCGAGTCTCCTCCTCCTGTATTTCTTCAAGTATTTCTTTAGCTGGGGCGACCTCTGGCCTCACTTTCACTTTATCAGTAAGTAGGGCGTCGTGGACCAGGTGCCATAGTGAAAAGATAGATATAGGGATGCTATCGGCACCCTCCTTTTGCAGTCATTTCTGCAAATCTCTTTTTACCTGTTTCCAACTGGAGATGTTCAAACCTCCACCTGTCAAAAACCGTGTGCTTGCTGTGGCTATATTCTTAAGAAAATCCTCTATAGTTCTCTGTTTGACCGTGGTTCCTTGTTCCTCTAACAATTTAGATATCGGATATATCAGGTCTCTCTTACTGCTTGTGGATCCCATTTTTACCCCAATCCGTCCTTACTGGCCTAGGACAACCCTGTCCGCTACCCCTTCTTTCTCAGATCTCAGTGGGACCTCCACTTTGCCACGCCAGCATGGCAACTGTAGTTCTTCTGAGCGAGGGTCGTCGGGATTACCACACAGCACAACTTCAGGTTCTACAGACAAGCTTTTATTCCACTTTTTCACACAGTATATATAGCCCTCAGCAGGGGAGGCCAAACCAGCAAAAGCAGGAAGCTCATCACCGTAACTCACATGACTTAGGGGTAAACATCCTTAGAAACATTGCTGAAAACAACAGATTGTTCCTGTTTTTGTTCCTGTTTTCAACCAACCACAAGAGTGCAAAACAGATCAAGTGGGGGTGTGAAGGCCTGTCCTCAAGGAACCCAACAAAACACACCTCTTTATTTTTTCTTTTTAAATTTATTTTTTGGTATTACATCAGTTTTCCTTCCCCCGTTCTTCCCCCAAACCTTCCCATATACCAGTACTTTCTCTTTCAAATTCATGGGCTCTTTTTTCATTGATTATTATTGCATGCGTATATGTACATACATGCATATTCCTAAGTGTAACCTGCTGAGTCTATATGATGTTACTTGTATGTCCGTTTTAGGGACTAACAGTTTGGTATTGGTTAACCAGTTGTAGAGTGCCCTTCCCTGGGGAAGACTGTTTCTCAGGCTCTCAGCACTCCATACTGCCTGTAGTTCTTTGTCATATGCCTCTTTAGACTTAGCAAAAGGTAGCTACGCCCCCATTTCCACTGCTGCATTCCATCTGTTACAATAGTGTGTACCAGGAAGTTGGCTGGAAAAGTTCACTGTGTGACACTGGGAGAAGAAAATGCATGTAGTATAAGAGAAAAGATACACAGTGGTATTATAGAAATAGTTTTGATCTGACAGGCCCTGCAAGAGTCTTGGGAATCCTTAGGAAGCTGCCTACCGTGGTTAGAGGACAATTGATTTAAATCTAAAAGACTTGCTAAATAGAGCAGTCAGTAGATTAGCATGTTTGAGGGGGATGTGGGTGGGGGCACTGATCTCATTTCCACCTTAGTTGTGACTTTCAGAATTCCTGTCTCAGGGCTCCTACTTTTTCAGTGACGCTGAGGCCTGTGCAGGAATGTGAATGAAGTCACAGAAAGGAATTCCCAGCTCAACCACCCACTTTGCCTCAGGCAATTTGCTTAACTTCTTTAAGCTTTCATTTTCTCTTCTGTGGAATGAGGCTCCTTCTACTTGTGTGCCTATTCTATGAGATAATGAGTGAGAGGCATTTGGCACAGTGTAGCAGTAAATACTGCTGTTGTTACTTTTAAAAATTACAGTGTGGGCTGAAAAGATGGCTCTGCTGTTAAAAACAGAGAACTAGGACTTGATTCCTGGCACCTATGTGGCAGCTCACAACTGTTTGTAACTCCGGTCCCAGGGATTCCAGCGCCCTCTTCTGGGCTCTGCAGGCATCAGGCACACTACCAGACAAACATATATGCAGACCAGACACCTATACACGTTCGATAAGCTTTAAATTTTTTAATTGCTGTGATTTTTTTTTGCTATAGATTTGATTTTTCTATTGCAAGAATGGTAAAAGATAAGGAATAAAAAAGTATTTAAGTGGAGGAGGTAGTACAATTCCAAAATAAAGCACAGCCCCAGAATTGTGTTTCGAAATTCAGTACGTGTAGGCACCTGTCCCACACATTAACTACACGCCACACTGTTTATACAGACCAGCTGGGAGCAGTGTCCAGCCAGCCACGTGCAGCAGCCATTGCAAAATTTAAACTCATAGCTTGGAGATCCCTTCTTAGGGGGTGCACCCAGGATTGCAGAGTACAGCCCTGCACAGGGCCAGAGCCAGGAAGTGACCTCTAGAGAGGGAGAGTTCTCTGTCAATGATCATATGCTTTGCTGCTAAACCAACTTTTAATACTAGGTTCCTCTCCAGATACAGTAGTCCTGTGGCTCCCTCCTTCCTTCCTTCCCTTCCTCCCTCCCCTTCTCCCTCTTTTCCTTCCTGAGACAGTCTTACAATTTAGCCTTCTCTGGCCTGGTATTCACTGTGTAGACCAAGCTGGCCTTAAACTCAGATGCTAAGTGGTACATGTCTGTCAGTGTAAGAAACATTTTTGAGGTAAATTAACTCATTTTATGATTGAGGTGGGGAGTGAGAGGTTTAGTGATTTTTATTGGTTTGATCTTGTTTTATGATTCTTTATTTCAAAACCTTAAGAAGTAAAATTATGTAGACTGATTTACTAATGTAAACATGCCCCCAAGGACAGCTGAAATTAATTTTTAAATCATTTGTACTTTGAAGCATGAAATTTTGACAACATTAGAAAACAGGAGTTATGACTATGTATCTAGTATTTCAAATATAAATTTGAAATTAAATAATTTCCTGCAATTCTCAATGGGAAAAAATGTTTTCCAATCTAAGTTGAAAGGAACATGTTATTTCATAGCAGAAGAACAAAGGTATAGTCACTGTTTGTCAGACAATTATAGCAGTGACTTTCTGCCTATGTTACTGAGTCTCTCACTGTGAAAATCCAGAATCATTTTCATTTCACTTTCTTGCCATGGCTTTCTTTTGGGTTGAGCATTCTTTGTCTTTACAGTAAATACAGGACAATTTATTTGTTTATTTATTGTTTATTTGGCATACCTGTTTGTGAGTGAACTCTTCTTCCTCCAAGCCAGTTTTTCTTTCTTCATTGTCTCCCAAGCCCAGGGCCCACAATTCCAAACTTCTTCATTCAGTAGCCAACAAGTGGCCTAAACATCTCCCTCCCTCCCTCCCTCCCTCCCTCCCAGCAGCCTCCCTCTATAGCCTTCCCTGGCTTGAGTGCCCCGCAGTTGCCCTCCACTAGTCTCACCACCACTTCCTTCAGCACTTGTGTGTCTTTGGCAAAACTCTACCCAAACTCACCCACTGCAGCCCAGAAGGTGCTGCTTGGGAGTTTCCTTCTCTCCGTACCCCTCTGGTATCGTTCCTCTGACTTGAAGACCCGCATCCGTTCTTGGTGATGAGGTCTAAGCACTCTAAGGATTCTATTCAAAGCCTTTCGTGTTCTAGGTTCACCAGGAAGCCTTATTTCTTGGTGTTGCTCAGCACTTCGAAGGCTACCTGCAATCTGCAACTCTGAGGTAAACACTGGTGTGACCCTCTCGCTGCTTCCTGAAGCTGCTTGCTCCAGGCTGCCCCACACCTTCAGCTCCCCATTCATAAGCTAGCTGGTCTAGGTGTCGCTTCTTCCAGGAACCTGTTCATTTTACTCTGCTTGGCCACTCTAGCAGAACCTACTTCTCAGTGTGCTTCTTCAGTGTCACACTTCCTGCTTTCCAGTGTGTATGTGCGACCCTCAACTAGATTGTGCCGTCTTTGAGGAAGGTAGAATCTAAAGCTTAACTCCTTATCCTAGGAGCCCAAGGCTTAACTCGGTGAAAATTCCTCGAGTTGTGTTGATCTCACCTAAATAATAAGATGAATTGCCAAAAAAGAAAATCTAGCATCTAATTACTGGGAAATAAATAAAAGTGAATTTTTTTTATTATAAACTGGTCATATACACGTAGGAATTTTGCAAGCTTGATTGGTTTCTTATCATAGGCAAATGGTGTTCTAGCAATCCTATTCGTAAACTGTTTAGAACGTCATGTATGTATCTGATCATGCACACTGCCACTCTCCTCAGCTTAGCATTTTGAAGCATATTATAAGAGAAGCACAAGTCAGGGAAAGCTGAGAAAACATTGACTCCAGAAGAAAGACTAAGGGCCCTGAGCGTGACTGGGAGCAGCGAGAGGCAGTGGAGCCTTTCATTTGAGAGAGAGAGAGAGAGAGAGAGAGAGAGAGAGAGAAAGAGAGAGAGAGAAAGAAAGAGAGAGAGAGAGAGAGAGAGAGAGAGAGAGACTGTGACCATGGTTAGAAGCCAGTCCAGAGCTTAGTCAGATCTGCAATGCTGGACTCTTAGGGATTCAGGCTAGGTCTCCATGGAGCCCTGGCACCTGAGTTTCTAAGGCAATCTACTAGGTCATTCTTACTATTAGTCAAATTTGGAAACCTCTACATTGAAGGAAGCCGATGCACTATCTGGGGTTCACAGTCTGAGGCTCTAGCTGAATTTGGTAGATGATTCTAGAAAAGAAGATTTTGCTTTAGAATAGGGAAGCCATAGAGTCCTTGCTCCCTCCAGCCTAAGAATGGAGAAATTTAGTTACTAGTCCTGGCAAGGTGATTCATGGCCTCTGTGCCTCTGCCAACACCAAGCTTTAATTTAGGTGTAGGGACGCTGTGATATGTGGGTGGGTGACTACTCAAGACATCCATTTAAGGAGCCACATCAGTCACATCCTAGACTACATGGAGTAACACAACTGGCTATTTGGTGGGTACAATGGTGTCACTTATTTCCCCAAGCCACAGAACCTTCTGGTGTAAATTGTCCCCAAGTGCAGTGGCAGAATACTAAATTCAGCTCTGTCTTAAAAATGCCAACTTTTATTTTCAGTCCATTGCTGGATAAAATGCTACTTCTGTTTTGTAATAGAATCTTGGCTCTAAGCATATCCTGACCTTGAAAGCTGGAAGTTTAGGAGTAGTGTAGCAGTGGGCAAGAGATCTACCTTCAAACAGAAACTGCCTCACACTGGTCCCCCCAGCTCATGAATCAGCACACACATGCAAATTCCTCTACCCCTGTGCCAGCTCTTCAGGGAATCATGGCTGCCAGTCTGCTGAGAACATTTCAGTCTATGGGTAGGAGATGAAAAAGAACCCAGTTGCTTTATTATAAGTAACTATGGTGATAATTTCTAGAGTTGTGTGCTATGGGTTAATACTCTCGTACACTATAAAGATTGGTCACTCATGTTGGTTTAATAAAAGGCTGACTGGTCAGTAGCCAGGCGGGAAGTATAGGCAGGGCCACCAGACTAGGAGAATTTGGGAAGAGGAAAGGCAGAGACACAGTCAGCAGCCAGACTCAGAGGAAGCAAGAGGAGAATGCTGCCCTGAGAAAGGGTGCCAAGCCAAGTGACTGAACACAAATAAGAATTATGGGTTACCTGAGCTATTAGGCCAAACAGTTTATAAAAGTCTCTGTGTGTTTCTTTGGGACTGAACAGCTGTAGGACCAGGTGGGACAGACACTTCTGTCAAGAGTCATGTATTATGCTGATACTCTTAGAAGAGCCACAAAGGCAAGGAAAACAGACAACAAAACTAAGCCATTGTAAGTTGCTTTGTCAGGTATTTAATCACACTGACAGGAAAAGTAACTAACACAGAGACTGTACAGTCTCCCTCCCCCAAAGAACGTGGATCTGCTTTTCAGTATGTGCTCTCTGCTGCTGGAAGCAATGGAGGACTGCCTCGCAGGGAGGGGAGTACTAAAGACAGTACTTCCTAGTTAGATGCTAGTTAACTATTTTCTAAGAACCCTTTAACTATAAACACAGTCAGACACTTTATCTTTTTAATTTTATTGAACTATTCTTAACAACTCACATTTTAAAAGAATGGCAGATATTTTGAGCACCATTTACAAAATCATGCTAACCCAAACGAAGATACTCCTTTGCATACTAATCAAGAGTATAACAGAAGAGAGAGCTAGGAAATAACATTAACTCTTATTTTTCAGTCTTTATTAGGACACCTCCAAAAGCAAAAAAAGATTTTACCCTGGCAATAAATTGAGTGTGTCATGAGAGAAACATATGTGGTCTTAGAAATTGCCAGAAAGAACAGAACAAAGATTGGGTCCTGGATTACTACATTTTAGAGTATACTTGAGTATATCAGAACTGTTTAAGCATAATGCCCTGGCCTAACGTCTGTATAGCCATTTGCCTCGTACCTGCTTGTTCATGAGGTGTGTCCTGAGTGTCTGTTCTGTATTTTGCTTGAGGTGGTCACTACCTGCTTAATGCTACTTGGGAGGCAGAGTGACGATGCTACCTTGGTCCCTAATAAGAACCATCAGAACTTTCTTTGCTATCGCAGGACTTGGGGGAAAAAGAAAAGACTTCAAAAATTTGAAAAAGACTTCAGATTGCTTGCTTTAAAAATATAGCACCTGACACACAGTAGACAGTTACAACACAGCAAGGCATGGCATCCAAGGGGGATGGGTCAGAGCTTGTGAAATGGCTTCTCTGCATTCCTTGAAAACTTTCTAGTTTGAGATTTAGTTAAATAAAATCTTGAGATCTTAAAGTGTCTCAGCTTTCAGGTCGGCAGTGGTGGTGCACACCTTTGATCCCAGAACTCAGGAGGCAGAGGCAGGCAGATCTCTGTGAGTTCGAGGCCAGCCTGGTCTATAGAGCTAGTTCCAGGCCAGCTAGGGCTACACATAGAAACCCTGTCTCAAAAAACCAAAAAAATAAAAATAAAAATAAAAAGTGTCTCCACTTTCAATATCTCTAAAGTTGGTTCGTTGCAGAGAACAAAGCGTTTCTCCAATTTGACAGACAAACTGATGCTGGGTTTTTTTTAAAGCCACAATTAATAGTTTTGTTTATAAAGCTCACTGATTCTTTGATTGTAATTTTTATGTTTTTATCTGTAGTTCTTAAAATAAGTTTCTCTGTACCAAGAGAAAACACATACAAACATTAAGGGGGCAACAGAATGGCTGCACCTCAGGGTGCTGCAAACGAAGCCGCGTCGCCCCTGATTCTAACCGTTACTACAAATCTTCGAATTCCAGTTGGCTCTTCTTAGAGTAGGCCTCTAAGAGCAAGCTCAGTGAGAAGTCATATTACAGCTCTGGCCTGACATTTTAAAGAATGTCTAGTTTCAAAAAAGGCCCAAGTAAACAAAAGGTTTCCCCGCAGTCGAAACTTTTACCACCACATAAAGAGTATATATTTGCGGCTGAAGTGCCATCTAGTTCCGTTATCTGTACCTAAACATTCTAACTGTGAGAAAGAAACCCTAATTTTGATAAAGGAAGTCTGTAAAAACGCTGGCCCAAGTCCAAGCCTAGCCTATGAGTGCTCTCTGAAGGAAAGCTGGCTTTCTCTGGGATACAGGATATGCATGAACTCCAAGTTTTCCTCAGCCATAAGTACAGTTGGCTGCATTTCCGTGGATCCAAAGGCAAATCTGGGCGTACTTGAGCGGAGTGATGCGCACAGCCACGTTAAAGTCCTTCTGAACCCCGTGCACATCCACCCACTGGTGGCCTGAGTAAACCGCGATGATCTTGCGCTTCCAGGTTTTTTTGCCTGGCTCTTTGAGCCTCAGGTAGATCCCAGAGCCCGTGGAGCCTGCCTCAGCATCGCAGTACTGGTAGAGGAGGTCATTGGATTCCTCAGAAACGCTGCAAAAACGATACACCAACTGATCATCCCTGTCGTTGTCAAACCCGGAGAAGTGGATCCGGCCTCCTGGCAGCTTGGTGATGGTGGGGCTAACTCCTAGCTCCATATGCTGCTGTTTGTGCGTTCGCTTCAGCTCCAGGAGCGCATAGTCGTAGTCCAAGTCCGGGTCCCCACTCTCTCCTCTCGCCCAGCCTTTGGGAATGTGGGTGCTCTTGACGCGGGTCCACTGGAAGGAGGGTCTCCCTTGGGTGACCTTGGGACCTCGTCTGGACCCTTTTCCCCGTCTTTGGGTGGCGCTCTCCTGAGGATGCTCCTGATCACTGTGACTTTGGCCACCATGCTCTGCTTCTCTCCGGCCCCTCTTGGAGCCTCTGCGTTTTTTGCGGCCTCCTTTGTTTCTCATCTTCAGCACTCCCACCCTGAGCTTTTTGCTGCCTTTGATATAGTCCTTCCCATCGTGGACACAATGGGCAGCTGTGAGCACGTGGTTGGGGGAGACGAGGGCACCGCTGCAGCCAGTGGACAGCTTCACCGCTGTATTAAAAGGGAAATTGGTCAAAAACCTTTTGTCCAAGATGCTGAACCTGCTGTCCGTGCCGTACACCTGCCTCCTTCTCCTACGGTGTGATCCTTTTATGCTGCTGTTTTGAGTGGGCTCTGGGACCAGATCTTGAACTTTCACTCTGGTTAAGGTTCGGGTGCCATTCTCAAAGACCGTCTCATAGGAAAGGGAGTCTTCGAGCTGGGAAAGGCTGGGAGCCGGGAGCTCTTCCTGACATTCGATGCCGCACACTGTAGTCATCATCACCCCAGCATCTGCCTGGAACGTGGGGCTGGTAAGATCGACAGTTCTCTCGCTCACAACCCGGGGTATTCTGCTCAAGTGCCAGGAAAAATCTGATTCTGTTTCAGACCCATCCGAGAGGGTCCATCCAGAGATGAGCATTATCAACCAAAATAACATATTTTCCATCTTGTTCTTCTGTTTTGCCCTTTAATAACATGAAAAGGAAAGAGTGATTTTGTGATCTCTTTTAAACGTTACTTACCTCTTCGTTTATGCATTAGGTTCTCGATGTACCTCCAGCATGAGAAGATCCCACCTTAGACCTTCTGGAGAGTATATCAACATTCTGCTAAGCACACCCATAACACACATCCAAAATCAGCAAGTTATTTCTCACCCAGCTCTCCCTGCCTGCTGTGTGGATCCCTCTTCCCCTCACCACCTACTTCCCCAGACAGCTCAGGATGGGACAGAGTGGGGTTCTGTTGAGAGGTCTCGGCCCCACAACCTCTCCCAGATGTTTATTTCTCCATTGCTTATAAATAGAGACAGGGTGGCATCCTGCAGTTTCTTCTGGTACTTAGCTCTTTAAATGCAAGATCATAAATTCTTCACGTCTAAAACGTAAATGATTATCAGAGTTTGGAAACTTTCACTGAAGTACAGAACTTCCCTGATCCAGGGTTTGCACAAGGAACTGATGTGGAGGTGTGCATCAGACAAATGATGCTACCCAAGCAGTACGGAGTTAGAGACATGAGTTCATATGCTAGTCACCTGTTCTGATTTTATATATGCATAGGTGCACACCACTGGCACACATACACACCACACACACAATGCACACTATATACATACAGACACACATAACATATACAACACACATAACATATACACATACAGACACACACAACACAACACACATACAGACACACACGCCACATATACAAACACACATAGGGAAGGGAAAGGGGGCACGGGACTGGAGTCGAACCTAGGGATCCATGCACGCTGGGCAAGCATCTACTGTTTCTGCTGCTTTTACTTTTCATTTGAGACTGTCTCAGCTGCACAAATTGACCTTGCTTGAACTTTCTCTGTCACCCAGGCTGGCTGTGATCTTTGATGTGTGCATCTCAGTTTCCTGAGTAGCTGGGATTTAGGCCTTTGTCACCAGGCCTGGCCCCTCCTTTGATTTCTCTCCTTTAGAATATCTTTTATTTATTTGTTGACAATGCATTTGTTTATTCATTGACAATGTCATCCAAATGGGCTGTATATCTTAACCTTACCTACCACTAAAGAGCCCCCTCCCGCACTACCCCAACACCTCCCTGTCACACCTTCCTGTTGTCTCTTTTATTTTTGTAACACTAAGTCCAAGCAGGGCTACCTGCTGGGGTAAGATAGCAACTGTCATTGCTGCCCGGTGTTTGGCAGCCCTTGTATAGGTAACCACAACTGCAGTGGGTTCCTTTGGTCTTTACAGACTCCATCGCCATGAAAAGAAAATATACAGCAAAGACTACCTTATGCTGAAGTAAGAAATATGTCCTATACACTTTTTAAATAAAGTGTTACGTGGAACCACTACTTATACAAAAGTTCTTTTATAGTGAAATTTTATGTGACAATTGTTTCAGAATTTGTGGAGCATTGACCGTGGTTCTTGATTTACCACTTAGAGAACATGATAATAAAATACTATGGCCATTTTCCATCATGGCTTTCATCATCTAAACTTTCCTGATACTAAATATATTTAAAGTTGCCAATATGTGATAATATGATGCCCCTCTTTTGTTTGCACAGTTTCCTCTTCTCCAGGTGCATTTGCATGTAAGCATGTAAACATATGTACTTAGTAGGGCTGAGGCTCACAGGCTACAGCTTGCAGCATTCCTTGAAGCAGTTCTGAACCTCTGTTATTTATGACGCATTGTCCAGGTAATTTCTAACAGTTTAAAATACAGGGTTTAGCAAAGGAATTTCTCATTATTCAAATCAGAGGACCCCCTGGAGCTGGAGTTATAGGTGGCTTTGAGCCCTTTTCCCAGGGTGGATTCTGAGAACTACACTCTTGTGGTAGACCTTATTCTTAGCAAAATTTCAGTCAAGAAAGATGTTGTTTGTTTTGAGTTTATTTTTGGTTTTGGTTTATATGTTTGTTTGCTTGAGACAAGGTCTTACTGTGTAGCTGTGGCTTGCCTGGAACTTGCTACGCAGACCAGGCTGGCCTCAAACTCACAGAGCTCTGCCTGCCTCTGCCTCCTAGGACTGTGATTAAAGGTGTGCGCCACCATGTTCAGCTCAAGAGAGGAGGGGAAGGGGGAAGAAGAGAGAGAGAGGGAGAGAGATGGGGAGAGGCAGTAGCTACCTCTTCTGAAGAGGGACAGTGAAAGAGAGAAGATGGGAACACCACAATAGATTTCTTTCTTTGTGGATTCTCATAGATGATTGCCAACAAAAACTTGCTTTCTCATTTCTTTCCCTCCTGTTCAGCCACATCTCTTGTTGAAAAGATTTTTTTTGAGAGTTCTTGTCTGCCATTTTAACCTTTCAAACGTGTTCCATGACCTTAAGCTAAGCACACCCCCAAAAATGTTTCTTCCATCTCTCCTTCTTGAACTGTTATCTTAAACTGCTTGGTAATGTGTTTGCCCTTGAGGTGCTCTCTGACATGAATATTTACAGGTCCCCAAATGACCATGTTCCTTTTGTTTGAGGAGTGCATTGTTTTGGAATCATATCCCATGATCTTGCTCACTGTAGCTAATAAAGTCTTTCTCCACTCCTTACAAAATAAAAAATAAAAACCGCACAAACTAATTATCAGAACCCAGCACACACGTACTGTTAGAATGTCTCCTGGGGGGCACTGGAGAGATGGTTCAATACTTAAGAGCAAGTGTTGTTGCTCTTGCAGAGGACCTAGGGTTGAGTTCCCAGCACCCACATGGTAGATCCCAACAATCTGTAATTCCAGCTCCAGGGGATCTGATGCCCTCTTCTGACTTCCTCGGCTACCAGACATGCCTGTGGGACACATACAGGCCAAGCATTCATACGCATAGAACAAATCTGAAAAGAATTACAAGTTTCCTTGGAAGAGCTGTGGGGCTTCTCAGATAACTATGTTTTAACTGGATTTCCGGATGCTTTTGAGATTCAGTGAAGTCTGGGTGACACTGAAGCCATCAGAGACCTGACATCAGAGACTCTTTCCAGGTATGATTGCTCAACTGTGCTCCAGATAGCTTTTACTTCATCTATGTGTAAAAAAATAATCTTAATTCTGACTCTACTCTTTTACTATATTAGCAACCACTATTGTCAAATGGCTTACAGTTCATTAAGAAGAAACACAATTTATTTATGCTTATATCATACATGTCTGAATCATTTAACTCAGTAGTAGGCTTCTGTGAATGTCTCCTGTATCCCACACCATGAATCATGGGATGGTATCATTTTTCCAGCTCTGTTGGGAGCATCTCTGCAGTACACCCACTGGAATAAAAGCCATGCCTGTGTCTATCTTTGGCCATGCACAAGGGCAGAGCCTTGCAATATGACCTCCAAATCACGGTAATAAGAGGGCCTTTGCTTTAGTTAGCCCATCTAATTTGGGCTGTAATTTAAATTGGACAGATTCTAAGAACACTTCCTTTTGGAAAATCTAAGTTTTATTTATGGTAAAATGTCAAGGAAAATGATATCTCTGATTGATAAAGCCACCCACAATCCAGTGGATAGGGCTACATACACCCATCATCCAGAAAACCTAACTCGATGACCTAGGAAACACGGTCCCAGTCAGAAAGTCAGCTTTTTTTTTAAGCCTGTGCCCACACCTTCCTTTTCCCTAGCTCCTATTATAATAGTGATATAATGCTGACAGTGTCCAGGAGCCTTGCTTGGATTGGGGCTTCAGATCCCAGGTTTGGATAATAAAAGTGAGATTGCAATTATTGGCCTCCACTGTGAGTCAGCGTATACATAGTTGATCGTGGGATGGATTCTAGGGGACAGCAGAAAGGACATAGGTAAGAATCTAACCGCTGTGGATGTACCTGCTTCTCTAATAGAGATGGCTACACATCATTGCAAGGGATGATTTACGACTACCACCACTTACTACCTGTTGTTCTTAGAAGTGGGGCTAGATGGTAGTGCTTAGAATACGTGTATATCTATACCAACATAATGGGCATAAGTTCAGGCCAAGAATTGTCCATCTTTTCTTTTCTCCTATGAGGTGTATGAATTTAGGTAGTTTATTATCTCTCCTCTTGTGCACAGTGGGACCATAGTAAGTTCTATTTTATAATGCTGTGTTAGAACTAAATGAAGTGATATGTGCAAAGAATTAGCACTCTGCTCAGAGCATGGTAAGCAGCCATACATGTGTTATTTTAAAAAGTATTATTCTAATCTAAAATCAATTATTGGCCAACATGAAAGAATATGTAGTTTCAGCCGGGTGGTGGTAGTGCATGCCTTTAATACCAGCACTTGGGAGGAAGAGGCAGATGGATCTCTGTGAGTTCGAGGACAGCCTGATTTACAACAGCTAGTTCCAGGACAGGCACCAAAGAGACAGAGAAACCCTGTTTGGGGAGTGGATACATAGTTTCTTTCGAGACAGAGTCTCACGTAGCTCAGACTGGCTTCAAAATTGAGAGAGGGTGACCTCGAACTTCTGATCCTCTGTCCATCTTCTGAGAGGTAGGATCATAGATCTACATCACCATACTGGGTTTATTGGGCTTCTTATGTGCTAGGTGAGTGTTCTACCAACTGCTCCTTAGCTCCCAAAACACATTGTTTCAAAAGAGTCCGCTTTTTTTTTCTTTTCTTTTCTTTTCTTTTTTTTTTTTTCTTTGGTTTTTTGAGACAGGGTTTCTCTGTAGCGTTGGGCCCTATCCTGGAACTAGCTCTTGTAGAGCAGGCTGGCCTCAAACTCACAGAGCTCCTCTGCCTGCCTCCGCCTCCCGAGTGCTGGGATTAAAGGCGTGCACCACCACTGCCTGGCTCCTTTTTTAAATCATTAATGACCCCTGTACTTTTCAACACCACTGCCTGCTTTTATACACACACTTAAGTGTGAAGACATACCCTCATTTCCTCTTTCACTTGTGTAGTAAGGATTGCCTTACCGGGAGCCACCGTGGCCCAGCCTAGGCACTCTGAATAACTACAGACAGAAGTGACACTTAAGCCCAGGGTCCCAGGGGAAGCAAAGGAGCATTACTGGTGGTTGTAAACCATGAAGATACATCAAGGCAGTGGGATGTGTTTTGGAGAATACCTGTGCAAACTCGCATGGCCATTGTGAATTTGGCGACATGTGGAGAAGAATAATGGCTGCTGTATGAAGTTTTATTCGAGGCCACTACAGTCACTTACATATGTCTGGCAAGAGCCCCAAGTGATGCAATATTTACAAGACATATATAATTTCACAGTGGTGAGAAAATAACAGTGTCAATGACATAACAAAGATGAACAGCAGAGACTGGGGTGTTTTTAATGACCATAGGGACAGGGGACTTTAAAATCAAATTAACTTACGCTTGCCCTTGCTTAGCAGTGTACTTTTCTTAAGGGTACCTGGTCTTTGCATTTTCCATACAGTTTTTGAGGGAACCCAGTGTATGTGTGTGCGCATGCGCACCCACAGTGAGCACTCAGCAAACGGCAGCAGTTACCATTTATTGCCCAACATCAGAGGTCAAAAATTGAAGGAGCTGGGCCTGGCAGCTCACAGCTGTAATCCCAGCCCTTAGGAAGCAGAGGCAAGAGGATTACCAGTTCTAGGCTAGCTTGGACTCCTTAGTGACTGAGACTCTTGTCTTGGCAGAGTAGGGGGCCAATAGAAAGCTGATGTGGTATCTGCATGTAGCCTCAGCTACTAGGGAGGCTACAGTAGGAGACTCGATCTTAACAGTTTCAGACCAGCCTGGACCACAGAGACACCGTATCTTCTATAGAAGCAAAAGGGAAACTTCAGTAGGTATTTGTAAGGCATTTCCTATACTTCTCACTACAGTGAGTCCCCTGTGGTGTGCAAGCACTGGTCTCGTGACTCAGCTAGTCCTGAGGACCTGCAGCTGTACTCCTCACGTGATAATGGGAACGAACAATGTGAACAATGCAAGTGTGATTAAGCCAAAGGTTTTCAGATGAGGGGATTAACCTGCGTGTCAGATGAATCCACTGCAACCACAGGGCCTTAGAAAGAGGAGGCAGGATAGAGCTGTGGAGATGGAAGCAGAGATTGAAGTGAAGTGAGGTCTGGACCCTCAGGATGAAGGTGGTCTCTAGAAGATGCTAAGGGTAAGCAAGCAGAGGACTTAACAAGAACACAGTCCTGCTGACTGACTTCTGAGCTCCAGGCATGTCAGATTAATAATTCTGTGTGATATTAACTGTGTAAGGTTCGGGTAATTTACTAGAACAAAAATGGGAAGTCAGAGGGCTTGGGAGATAGCTCTCATTAAAGTACTTGCCATGCAAGCATGAGTGTCTGTTTGGTCCCTAGCACCTGCTGAAGAAAGCTGAGTGTGGGCACATGCGTGTGTGATCTGAGTGTGGGCACATGCGTGTGTGATCTGAGTGTGGGCACATGTGTGTGTGATCTGAGTGTGGGCACATGCGTGTGTGATCTGAGTGCTAGAGGAGGTGGATACGTGGGGTTGCTGGAACTCATTGGCTGCCCACCTTGTCCTGATCCTAGTGAGAGATCCCACTTAAAAAACGAGGTAAACAGTTTCTAGGCTGGGCATGGTGGCACCCACTTTCAACTTCAGCACTTGAGAGTTCCAGCCCAGCCAGAGCTACTGAGTGAGACCCAGTTTCATAAAAAAAAAAGAAAGGAAGGAAGGAGAGAAAGAAAGAAAGAAAGAAAGAAAGAAAGAAAGAAAGAAAGAAAGAAAGAAAGAAAAGGAAAAGAAAAGGGGAAAAATCAACAAAAAAATATTACTTGGTGTTAGAGTGATGACTCAGTGGTTCAGAATGTTTGCTGCTCTTGCAAAAGACCTGGGTTCAATCTGGCAGCTCACACTACCTATTAACTACAGCTCCAAGGTATCTGACATCCTTTTCTGGCCTCTGCATGCACCTGAACGTAGCGTATGTCAAACACACACACACACACAAATAAATAAATAAACATAAATTAGATGACAGCTTCTGAGGAGTAACATCCAGGACTGATCTCTGTTCTCCACATGCATACATGGACACTTGCACTAGAAAACACATGTGCACCAGCACACATAAATACATTCCTACCATATTGAAAAAGAAATAAGAACTTACTGCATGTATAAAGAAGAGAATAAAGTTTTTAAAATTGTCTTCCCTGGATGTTAATTGGAAAATAGTGGGAAGCGGTATGAAGTTGGGGGGATTCATTTCACGGGCCCTAAACATTAATTATAAAAATTATGAAAAAACAGGCATTCAATTTTAGAGATGAAAACAGATTATCATAAAAGTTGTATAGTAATAACTAGTATTGATAGAGACAAAATCTGAACAGTACAGATACTTTTCTTTTTAATCGTAATCTCTCTGAAAGTTTTCTTGGCTATTGAGTGGTTTCTGAGTTCCTAAGATCTAGATTTGCTCACAAGTAGATCGTAATCAAGAGTACACAAGTGGTTGATTCATCAATGATCCTCGGAAGACTCCATCCCTAGTCTTGGGGAGCAGGACCTTGCTGGCTATCTATGTTGTCACCACTAGATGGCAAAGCAAGCCCGCCAAGAGCAAATCTGGGGTTGCATCTGCTCTTGCATCACTCAGCTGTGAATCAGACTTGGCCTTTAAGCATGAGAGATGGAGGAGGCATCACTGGTTCACAATATACTAAATACTTGTCACATATGGAATTTATCACACTTAGAAAACCCACCTCCAGGTTCTAGAGCCCATCCTGATGAGCTGAGGTCGGATCACACTGTCCACAGCCAGACAAATTTCTGGCAGGTGTTTTTCCAAAAACAGCGATAGTGCCAGCACACTCCCACCATGGCCTACAGCATTGCTGAACCGTCCACCAAATGTGCTGTGATTTATTTCAACACGAAAGAAAGTCATGAACCTGCCAAATAGTTCCATATGTTTATCAAATACTTTATAATCCATTACTAAGGCTAAGCTCTCCACCAATTCTACACTGAGAATAAACGGTTAGAGAGTTCATTGACAATGTGCCAATTGCTATTCAAAATATCACATACCGTAGCCCTGTTTTCAAGCTCAGCTTCAGGAATGGAGACAAGAGCAATGTCTGCTTTAAAAGTTTGGCAATCCTTGAGGGAAAGGAGGATGGTAAAGTTACACAGTTGATTATTTTACAGTAACCCACAACTTCTGCTTCTCATCACAATAAAAACCAAAGCCTCCCTTTTTTCTGCTATTTTTCCAGGATATGTACATCTCAATTTATAAACTGGCTTGCTGTGTGTAAATTAAATTTGGGGTGAATGGTATTAAGGTAGCCCCAAGGGAGCAACTGTCTGCTAGCTCCTTCATTTGCTGGTGTATAAAGTGCTCTCTGCATGGCTCTTGATGTCTATTTTTTTAAGCTGGACTTTCAGCAAAGAATAGTTAATAAATGCATCATATTTGATAGTCACAGTGTATTTTGCTAATCACATATCACTCTTAGCTGAAGGAAATTTTAATTTTTTATTTTAAAATCATGAAGTCATGATTGGTGAACTGCTAACTTGATGTTGGTCTTTCCTAATGTCTCCGCTTCAGATTTCCCATCTGTAACATCAAAGGTGGCGTACCTTTGGCCTCCGAATTCCTGCATTTGGTCCCACTGTTAAAAAGCAATGTATTTGTTGAATGTTGGGGTATTGGGCCCAGAAAGAAAAGAAATCTATTCACTAGAGAAAGTTAACCCACACTGGCGACTTTGCGTGGAATGACACAAGCACATACTGAGCAATGTCACATTTTCAAATGTGTGCAAGAGAAATGTGGAGGAAATCTACACGGAGCCTTCTCACAAGGAAGAGTCGTCTCTAAAATGAAATTCCACGCATGGTTTGATTGGCACTTTCTAGCCTAGCTCTCTTTCTTGGCTGGGGTTTTCACGTTCTCTCTTCTAAATCATAAAACCAGATCTTAAACACAATTCTCCAGTCAGCAAGTCATGACTTTTATAATCCTCTGTAGACACAAATGGACTTGGGCATAAGCAGGGGTATTTCAGAAGCCAGAAAAGTGGGGAGGAAGGGACTTGCTGTATCAGGCACCCCCCCCCTCTCTCTCTCTCTCTCTCTCTCTGTGTGTGTGTGTGTGTGTGTGTGTGTGTGTGTGTGTGTGTGTGTGTGTGTTTGGTTCATGTGAGTGCAGGCATGCCCTGTGGAGGTCAGAGGACCTCCTTGAGTGTGACCATATGCCAAGCTAGCCCACTAGAAGTGTGCATGGGGTCTCCTGTCTTCTCCTCCCATCTCCTAAAGGGCACTGGAGTTACAGATATGTACTACCCCCTCTGACTTTATGTGGGTTCTGGGGATCTGAACTCAGATCCTCATGCTTGTGAGGCAAGCCCTTTACATGTTGAACCATTTCCCCAGCCCCAACTACTACTTTCCAAGTTGAAGAGAGTGTGAGAGTCAACCAGGCTGGGGAGTTACTGCAGCTTTCCCAGAACTCTATCATACAAAGTCTCAAGATCACACACACACACAGAGAGAGAGAGAGAGAGAGAGAGAGAGAGAGAGAGAGAGAGAGAGAGAGAGAGAGAGGAAAACTTTAGCTTCCATGTGCCCATCACTCAGCTTTGGTAAGTCTCACTACTTGGCCCTTTTTTAAATCCACTCGCCCGACAGGAGGGTCTGGAACTCTAAAGCAAGCCCCAGATCTCCACTTCCTCTCACCCCCTTGTCCCACTGTCCATTTTGCTGCTGAAAGAGGAGAGAGGGAGATAGAGGAAGAGTGGGACAAACAGGCAGAGAGAGGCACTAGCTTTGACGGAACTTTGCAAAGAGACAAATTTCTTTCCAGGAAAGGTTTTTACACCTTTTCCAATGACATCTGTTAATAATCACAAAAATAAAGAGGGTCCCCTCTGGTACTGCTTAAGCGGAAAGCATTCCGTTTGTAGTCCAATGCAAACATCACTTCTCTGATGTTAACCTTGTAGTGGCCAGCACTCACTCAGAAAGAAAGGGTGGTTGATCCCAAGAAGGCAGCGTAAGCATGATCCTTTCTTCAGTGCCTATGCTCCTCTTGTGGGTCCCGCCTTGTTCGGGAGTGGTACAGGCTCTAGAGTGTCCTCCTTTCCCAGGAGTTCATCCTTACCTGTGAAGCTTCTTGTATACTCCCGTCCCAGAGCACTGCCCAGCAAGGATCGGGTGGATGCAGACGCTGGCGAAGGAATGTGCCAGGAGCCTAGTGGGCAGCAGAGTGCAGGGTCTGCTCAGCTCAGCGGAGCTCTCACGAGGCCGAGACCGGGCAAGAGTGGTGCTGCTGTGTTGGGTGGCTGGAGATGGGAGGGGAAGGGGCGATGACGCCGGCTTGAAGGGGAGGGGTGGGCGGATCCTGCATACTCACCCCTGCATCCCTGCAGCGCACTGATGTTTAACTAGAAAAACCTCTAAATGAGTTCACAAAAGATGTAGGCACCCGGGGCACATTTTAACTAATGTTTAAAAAAAAATAAGCAACAAAATCCCCAGGAGGAGGAGGAGCCGCCAGCGTGGTCATGCAGGCCTGTAAACCTAGCACATGTGAAACAGTGGGATCAGCAGTTCAAGGCCACTCGTCTTAGCTTCACAGAGAGTTTTAGGCTAGTCTAGTTACACAAGACCTTATCCTAAAAATCAAATTATCATCATCTAAAGAAGATACTAGGATATGTGGAAGAGAGGTGCAAACTACCTTTGTCTTCCTATTGGTATTCAGTTCTTGTCTATCCCTAGCCAATCCCTACCCGGACTTTGCTTTCCTGAATGAATGCCTCAACCAACTCAGTCAGTACCAGCGCCGAGGGAGCAAAGGTTGCCTCCAACCCAAGAGTCTGTGCCTGAGCCCATAGGCAGAGGTGAGGAGCCTAGGCTGAGATGCTGGGAGGTCCAGAGAGCATCCTGTGCAGCCTCCCGGAGTTCCCTTCTGTAGCTTCTTCTTAGGCCAGGTTCCTACCATTGCCACCAACCACTACCCTATTCCCCATCCTCCACCTCTTATTCCCCACCCCCCAACTCCTGTCTCAACAGAATTTTCAGCATTTTCTTTCTGTCTGCTCTTCTTTTATTCTCGTCTCAGGGTAGGTGATGTGGAATTCCCCTCTTATGCTGTGAATACCATTGTTTAATAAAGAAACTGCTTTGAGCCTATAGCTGAGCAGGGTAGAACAGAGCTAGGTGGGGGAAAACTAAACTGAATGCTGGGAGAAAGAAGGCAGAGTCAGGGAAAAGCCATGGGGATGCTGCCAGAGATAGACATGCCGAAACTTTGCCAGTAAGCCACAGCCATGTGGTGATACACAGATTAATGGGTTAGTTTAAGATGTAAGAGTTGGCCTATAGGAAGCTTAAGCTATTGGCCAAACAGTATTGCAAATAATATGGCTTCTGTGTGATTATTTAGGGTCTGAGCTGTCGGGCAGTTGGGAAATGAACTAGCAGCCTCCTACTACAGGTAGGCACTCTTTTGGGTGCAGATTGTTTGATGAAAGGAGCTTTATACACACATGTAAAAGAAAAAAGAAAGAAAAGGGGAAAAAAACCTCTTTGGTCTATTCTGACCCTCATAGCAGCCAGAAACCAAATAAGCTCACAGATCTGTATAGGGTAACAATTGGTTCTTGGTACTATATTTACTCGTTTATTTTTTGTACAAGGGGCACATTCTTGCCATGGCACATGGGTGGAGACCAAAAGACAACTTGTGGGGGGGTCATCTGTCTCATTCCACCATGTGCATCTGGGAGATAGAATTCAGGTCATCAGGCTTGGTGAGAAATGCTTTCTATCTGTTGGGTGACATCATGGCATAACACTTGGCTCTTTCATTCTATTTATTCACTTATTTAGTGTGTGTGCATGCGTGCGTGCATGTGTGTGTGTGTGTGTTGTGTGTGTGTGTGTGTGTGTGGCATCACTGCGAAGGTATATGGATGAAAGTCAGAGGACACTTTGTAGGAGTTGTGTTGGTCCTAGAGATGGAATGGTTCTCAGGCTTGGTGGCAAGTGCTTTTACCTTCTGAGCCACATCATAGCCCGGTAAAACTTGAATCTTTAATGGATTGCTAAATTTCTCAGATTTCCAGGTACCTTTTAAACAGAATGAGATCATAACAGTCTGCTGTTTCCTTTTTCTTACTTAGCATTGTCTTGTAGGCTTTGACCCACATAATCCACTGGCAATTTCTTATCTGGATCCATATATTAGTTCGGAAGCTCTCAGCAATTAGATCATAAAATGGTATGACACTTTAAATCATCACTGTTTTCTGTGGAGCTCTGCATGCAGGCTGATTGTTTGTTGAACAGAACATCTTTCCTAGTTAAATGTAGTGTAGGCAAGTCATGGAAGAAGCCCCGAAAAGAGAGCAGGAATCCTGTCTGATACTAAAGGTCTATGCTCACTGGGCCCCTAACCTGCTCACCACCAAACTAAGAAGGTTGAGCTGTATTTATCAGCTCTCAAGCATTTGGGGCAGGAGTATGTTCTGTCTCAATCCATTAATCCACAGACTCTGTCTCTTTCCTTCACTGAGCGTCCTCACCACCATCACACAAAAGCAGACTTCAAGGGCTCTCACGTGTTCTGGTCCCTTCCTGAGCTTACCCCGGCCCTGTGTACCCATGTGTTTGGTATTTACTACTTCTGTGGCTTCGGGGTCCTAGCTTCTCACACTTTGCTGGCCTACACTAGTCTATCAAGTTTCCCTCCAACCTAGTGTGGGCAGTTCATGTGCCTGTATCTGACAGGACCCCTCAGGTTTCTTCACAACCCACCAGGGTTCCCGATCTGGTTATTACAATGTTCCTATAATTTGCCTGGGCTCCCCAACCAGATGTCCATATGCACATGTGAACGAGTGGCTTTTATAACAGCAGCCATACTATTTTAGGAAATAATTTGTCATAGGCAATGCTGCTATCATTTTTAAAGAAGTTTCTTACCTCCTTTCCCCAATGTTCCTAGTCCTCAATATTGTGAATATCTTTGACTAGTGTGACTATTGAGACCTTTACCAAATTACTTTATCCCAAAGAACTGAAGCTGAAGCCAGGCACACAGTTTTATTGCATTACTGTAAGCACAGCCTAGACCTTCTGTTAGTGAATCAACAGAACACATAACTACCCTGTCTTTGAGAGCTCCAGCTTAATGGTGATGTCTGTCTAGACCTCCAGATGCAATTCTGAGAATCCCTGAAGACATCTCTTGTCACAGTTTAATTCCTTAGAGGCATGGTGGTGGCAACATAAAAAGTGATCATTGTGCCTGGCTATGATTAAGGGTACCCCACTGAGCTTCCTACTCCCTGCACCCCAGACTTGATCTCCCAAGACAATCAGAACTAGACTATTTCCCTCTCAAAGGCTAAATCTCCATCACAATGGAAATATACTTAGAAGGTTTGGAAAGTTTTAGCTATGGAAAGACAGGACGAGGAGGGTAAGACAGACTCATGGGCAAGGTCTATGTAATGACTCAACCTTAGAGAAGTCACAGAACTTCCTGCGGAATCTTCCCTATGAACTTTCAATTCCAAGGTTTTATCAGAACTTTTTATTATTAGGTAATATGTTCTGAATCTTTAAGACTTTGGGGTCCTTTGATTAAAGCAAACTTAGAAGATTAATACGTTATATTTAAAGAGGGAGAAAGAGAGGCAAGGTGGCATTTGTCCTAAGATCAGTTACTCTGGTAGTCTTCTGTGGTCAGCTAATTTGAGGCACAGTCACTGGCTCTCCACAATCCTGCAGAACTGTTGCTTTCTCTCTGATGGTCTAGAGAGGAGCAACAATGCGTTTCCAAAAGAAATCCGAAAGTTGGGTTCGTTGGTGCAGCCCTCCTCCACTGGGATCCATCCTCTCTGATGGCCAACATTGATGTCTCCTCTGTAAGAGGACTGTGCTTGGGTACTTGTCACACTGTTTTGGAACTGTCCCCATGTCTCCCTAGAACTGTGCATGTCTCGAGAGCAGCAAATCCTTTGTATATTTAGCACAGAGAGCAACATCTGTAAATGAGGTGTCTGATGACTGTAAACTGGAAGATGGAAAGGGTTTTTGAAATGGATCAGCAAAAAGTCTCCATCACTCTCGTTTGTAGTTTAGATTATCAGATGAGATTGGACTTCTAATAAAAAAACATCACGGCTGGGCTGAGATGGCTCAGTTGGCTAAGGGCTTGTCATGCAAGAATGGGGACATCAGTTGGATCCTCTAGTTCCCACACCAAAAACCCAGGAGGAGTGATGCATTTGATCTTGGGGCTTGCTGGACAGCCAGTCTTATAGAATCAGTGAGCTTCCGGTTCTGTGGGAGACCCTGTCTCAGAAAATAAGGTGAGAGCAGTTGAGGAAGAAAACTGACTTCTACATCTAGCCTCCACCCATAAACACATGTGTATGCATACACAGACACACAAACACTCATGCACACATGTGCGCGCACATGCACACGCATGTCCTCACGTGCACACACACACACACACTGTGACTAAGCCTAGGCCATAATAAGTAGGCGTGAATGAACCACCTAATGAATGAGAATGTGATCCAGGGAATGCAGTCAGAACTAAAGAGAGGACCTCAGCTAGACAGTCTGTGGGAGGCAGGATTTCATAGGCCATTGCTGGAGGACAGAGACTCTTGTAAAGCTGAACTCATAGGAATGTAAATTGGGGCTAATGGAGCTGAATCATTTATACTTCAAACTTCATAATGGCTTTTGGTTTTATTTTTTGTTGTTACTACATATTTGGGGGCTCTGGAAATGGTGATAAATAGCCAGAGTACATGATCTGACTTTCAATAAAGATCTTTATCAGGGCCACAATGCTCTTGAGCAAGGCATATTTTCAATTCTGTATCCAATCAGGGAGAACAAGGCCAGTCCATGTGTGTGCACGTGTGTGCATGTATCCGTGTGATGAGGATCATTTCTTTGTGTGTCCCAGGCAGGCATTGTATTGAGCTATGCTCCACTTCGCCAAGCCCTGTTCCTCTTCCTGTATGGTCCCTGAATACAAGACTGAGCCCATCTTGGGCAACAAGAAAGCATTCAGCAGCATGTATCACAGGTTAGGAAACTGAGGCTTGGAGTGGCAAGTGCTTGGAACAAGTTCCTTAACCTCTCCAAGCCCCTGCTCCGTCATTTGGAAAACTGGCTGAAACTAGCCTGGGCGAGTGGTTGTGAGGAGGACTGTGACGGCAGACATCCTTGACAGCTTGTAGCTGTGGCCCACCATGTAGTAGACACTCAATCATAGAGTCACATCAACCCCACAAACCCAGAGAAACAGCAGACGACAATATTTTACATATGGCAGGCCACTGCATCACTCCTAATCAGAAGCCTGTTCTGTGCCTCCGCGTATGTTTTTGTTTTGTTTTGTTTTGTTTTGTTTTGTTTTTTGCCTTCGTGTCTTTCTGAGTAGAGGCCACAAACCTAGGTGCCTCTGCCACCAGGCACTTGCCACTTCTCCCTGCTCTATCCTTCTACTACTCGTATACTCCAAGATTCCCAGCAGACTGGGACAAATGTCAGTTAGTTTAATAGTCTTGCACATAAGTCTACACCTGTGTCCTCAGGCATGTGGGGCCAAGGCAGGAAGAATCCAAGTTTGAAGTTAGCCTAAGCAATGTAGAAGGATCCTGCCTCAAAGATGAAACAGCAGAAGTCAAGAAACCTTTGTAATACTGAAATATCACTTAAAAGCTTCACAGACAGGGAAGAGTTACTCATGAAGGGATAGATGGCAGTGTATGAGAAAGCAGAAAGCTTCTGGTAGCTTCTGGGCATTCCAGGCTGCTTAATGTGGCTATAATGAAGGCCATGAGGAGATGAACACTGAGAGAAGAGTATCACATTTGGAATGGGTCACATTTGATCCTGCAGGACAAACATCTCAGATAGTAAAGTTTGTTTGTTTTTAATGACATCAATGAACTGGAATGTTTCAATAAAAGCCCATAAAATTTATTTCAGGGTTGGTGTGTGAGTGTGTGTGTGTGTGTGTGTGTGTGTGTGTGTGTGTGTGTGTGTGTGTGTGTGTGTGAAAAATTACTTAAGCTAAGTCTGGTCCACATTCCTTCATGGCAATGGTCACATAAAACTAAGCAGAAACCAGCAGTGCAAATGGAGCTGACTCTCTGGACCTGGAGCTTGTCCCCAATTCTGTCAACTCCACATCCGTCTGATGTCCAGAGTTCTCACCTCACACAATTTCCCTTATTCTTAGCTATGTGCATTATACAGACTCCTAAAAAGTGCCCACATCTCTTAGGAGTGGAGGGGGAGGGTGAGTGGGGGAGCGGGAGAGAGGTGGGAGAAGGGGAGAAAGTGGAAATTTTGATTGGTATTATTTATAAAAAAAGAGTGCCCACAAAAGATATGACTAGCTGTACATCGGAAAGCTAATACTAGGGATTGGAGAGATAGGTCAGTGATTATGAGCACTGGGTGCTCTTCCAGAGGACCCAGGTTCAATTGGCAGCACATGGTGGCTCACAACTGTCTGTAACTCCAGTTCCAGAGGATCTGACTCTCTCTTCTAGCCTCCTTGTGCATACGGCACACACCTAGTATATAGATAGACGTGCAGGCAAAACACCCATACACCTAAAAATAAAAATCTTAAAAAGAGAAAGACAGCTAATTCTAGAGACAGAATTGATCAATTAATTCTAGAGGAAGAAAGGGAGGGGAGAGAGAGGGGAGCGAGGACGTGGAACAGAGTACTTAAGGCTGAGGCTGAGCAGGCAGCTCAGAGGGCATTGCATCATTCTCTAGAAGCTCAGAGGGCATTGCATCATTCTCTAGAAGCTCAGAGGGCATTGCATCATTCTCTAGAAGCTCAGAGGGCATTGCATCATTCTCTAGAAGCTCAGAGGGCATTGCATCATTCTCTAGAAGC
>PVIU01009944.1:0-21774 GCA_004026605.1 Ondatra zibethicus | reverse complement strand
ATCTAGAAGCTCAGAGGGCATTGCATCATTATCTAGAAGCTGGGAAGTTTCCAGCAAGGTGGTAGCTCCAGAAGGCAGAGCCCAGGGACGCAGCAGGAAAGATAGTGAGTTCAGTTGCTGCCTGACTATAAGGAATAAATGTAGGGAAAGTAGGAACTCAGAGATCAAAATAAATCCAAGCCAAGGATATGTATCATTGTATATTTTGTACAATAGAAAAAAAAACAACCCAGAACCAACAGCCCTCCAAAGGAAATGGTTTAACTAACATACTGTGGTATACACACACCTAGGGCAATTCCTGCTATTACCAGGGATACCAGGCCTAGACTGTGCTGGAGAGATTTCCTGAGAGTGTAAAGGAAATGTGTAAAGGAACAAAAATAAGATCATCATACAGCAATTAAAAAAATTGTCACATGGTCAACAAGATGGCTCAGTGGATAAAGGGGATTGTTGCCAAGCTCAACCTGAGTTCGATCCCTGCTACCTATATGGTAGAGGAAGAGACCTGCCTCCCACGTCCTTACCATGATACATGCACGCGTGCACACATACACACACATGAAATAATAAACACTATAAACTTTACATACGCGCAAAGATATATATACATGCACATATACTTATTTTACTACTGAGTAAAGAGAAATATGAAAAGAATGTGGACATTAATAGAAGAAGGAAAGAAAGGGAAGCAAAAACCATCTGTACTGTATTTTAGAAAGACTGAATTTTTAAAGAACTCCTAAGACTGTATTTGTCAAATTGCCCATGTGTGTATAACCATGAAAAGATGCGGGAGATTGTCACATAATGTTTTCAGGATTCCAGTCATTTTAATTGTCCCACATTGCATATTTCTTTAAATGACATTGGTGTAAAACTCCTACACCATGTGTGTAGATATGAAATAGAGGTACATGAAAATAAAGTCATTGAGTGAGGGATGTAGCTGGGTGGAATGCTTACCTGGCATGCCTGGTGCTATGGGTCAGAACCACAGCAGTACAAAACCCAAACAACTCCCCCATGGTGGGGAGCCAGAGAGAAAAGAGGAGAGGGGAGGGCCAGGAGAACTGGGGAGGAGGAGGGGGACTGGAGAAGGGCTGAGTGAGGCCAGCATTCCTGTCATATTAGGTCCTGTCCTGTTCTAGTTATTTATCAGATGGCTGGATTTAGCTATTCATTTCTTGGTTTGACTTTCCTTACTTAAAAAATGGAATAAAGCCAGGCGTGGTGGTGCATGCCTTTGATCCCAGCACTCAGAAGGCTGAGGTGGGTGGATTTCTGTTGTGTTTGAGGCCAGTCTGGTCTATGTGGCCGGACCGTGTCTCAAAAAAAGGGGGAGGAGGAACGTGGGGATGATCATTTCAGGCCTCGAGGGCTGGTATTAGGTTCAAATAAAAGAATTTCCTCATGATACCAGCACTGCCACGGGCTCCTCACAAATGGCAGGTGTATTTAATGCCCTCTGATTCACTGCCCTGCTCATGTGGTGATCTGGGACAACTTTTAACTTTTCTTTTTTCCTGCTTCTTGATTTTTGTTTTGGTTTGTTTGTTTGGTTGGTTTTGGTTTTTTTGAGACAGCATTTCTCTATGTAACTCTGGCTTTCATGGCACTTGCTCTGTAGACCAGGATAGCCTTGAACTCAGAGAGTCAGCTGCCTCTGCCTCCCACGTGCTGGGATTAAAAGCATGCAGCACCACCGCCCAGCCCTTCTGCCTAACTTCTCTTTCCTTCCAAGGTCCATGGTGCCTCTGCTCCTTCGATGCTGATCACCTGCTTAAAGCCAGGAAAAAGACTCTGATGTACAGTCTACTGAGGTGGTTCCAGATCCAATCCTCCCCTCTTCTCCTTTGCTCACTTCTTCCTTTCAAACTTGCCTTCCAAATTAGTGTCTTCAGATGCCCTAGTTTGATCCTTAGAAGCCATTGTTACATAAGATTTTGTAAGTTTCTTTCTCAGATTTTGCCCATATATGAAGACATGGGTCAAACAACTGTGGGGCCCAGCTGGGATATGACTGCCAAGTGCCACATTAGGTCATGGAGCCACATTCCCTCCCAGTCCCACCAAATTCAACAGAAATGATTTGAACTTCTGGCACAAATATGGCCTAATCTCTTTGAAGGACCTAAATATCCTTAATGTGTGTGCATCCATTAGCATCTGTGCCACCGGAACAAGGAGAGACACTAACCTCAGGGAAGTCTGGCCTGCGGGCACCCAAGCTGATTGTGGTGTCTTTGTTGTATTTTTAAACAAGAAATCCCATATAAGACTATAATTAAAACTCAACCACTCAGTTTGCTTACTCCTCTATTTCTAAAATGTGTCAGGGAAATACAGAAAAACAACTATCAATCTAAATATTGAATTTTTCCCTCCAAAGCTGGGTTGTAGAGTATGGTACATTAGGACTAAATTCTGCCAGGCGTGGTGGTGCTCTCCTTTGATCCCAGCACTCAGGAGGCAGAGGCAGGTGGATCTCTGTGGATCTGAGACAAATTTAGTTTACACGGTAAGTTCTAAGTCAGTCAGACCTACAAGGTGAGACACTGTCTCAAACAAACAACAAACCTCGATTTTGTCCCACCTCCAAGCTTTGCTGAGTACTAAGCAGGCCAACTGTAGTTATTATTTTTTATTTATTCATGTTTCGGCTTTGTAAGAACTTCTGGATAGAGATTCTTCCCCTTTTTGACTCCAGATTACACTTTAGTCTTTGTCAAACAGTAAAGTATTTTATACATTTCACAGCACAAAGCCTTCAGATGTTGAGACTTAAAAGAAAAATCCTGTTCAGTTTGCTTCCCCTGATCAACATACAGGCAGAAGTCAACATTTACTGTGAGCTTAAAATGCCTCAGGTGCTGTCACGGTGAGCTAGTTCTTCCAGGTGAGTTGACTACATTGTAGGGGGTACTTTAGTTCTCCTTTCCGGCTATGACAACCAAATTAACACTCTTAACGTCACCAAGTGTCCCACCCCAGGCTGAGGAGTCCTCCTCTAGCCCCAGACACTTTCTACCATATGGTTTTATTTCTTCTTCATCAGGTGCAGCACACAACGCCTGTCTGTGCTCTGTGTGCTACCATACAGTTCGCGAGCTCCGGGCAAGGGGCTGGAGGTTGAAACACACAAAGACACACACAGAGACAGACAGAGAGACAGAGACAGGGACCTCTAGTCACTGGTAAGAAGCCCTTTATTCAATAGCACCATGGAGGCTTATATACCCAACAGCCAGGTGGGCCAACAGGTGAAAACCTTATCCTCTGATCCTCAAGCAACACTTGCTCATGAAGCAGAGCTCGTAAACAACTGTGACACAGCTTTCTCTAGCAGGGAAGAGCAGCTGGAGTCCAGGACTCCAAATGATCCCAACATCTCCCCCCTAAATTTTTTATAAGACAGAAGACCCTCCTGTCTTAGGTCATCTCAGAAGAGTAAACCCTTACCGGTCTTTGGGAGGCCCCTTCCCTGTCTTAGGCGGGTCCTCTTCTGTAGAAGTTGCCCGTCTATGGAGGAGTCTTCATTGTTTGTGCAGTATTTGCAACCAAACCTGGGGTACGTCTGAGTTACTAGCCAACAGGCTCAGAAGGACTTGCTAAGTGACCATATGCTGCATTCTCATGGATTGTCTGATCTTACACAGAATTCAGAGGCGAATGCCCATGGCAACAGGCCTTAAGATTGCCAGGAAGAGGGTCCCCAATCACCACTGGACCCAGCCTCCCATTTGGGCTATGGTATTCTACCAACCCTTTGGCTAAAACGGGCACACAGGTATCGACAATCTGGTGTGCCAATTGTAACATTCCAAGGGCTGTTCAAGTAACCATTGAGCTATTTCACCACATAAGAGGCATTAGCAATATTAACAGATGTCACACAAATGGAATGATAAAAGTGTGAACAAGACATTTGTTGTACAAGCCATAAGAAGTCCACCTGCTCCTACAATAGGGCAGTCTGTTGATTTAAATTCAAAAGTTCAAATTTTATGTGGACATTCAGGGCATTCTGAGTCTGGAGAGCATCGTTGACTTGTCTCTCCAGTTTATTCTTGGTGTCTGACACCAATGATGTTTGTGCCATTGCCAGTCCTGCGACCATGGCTGCAGCAGCAGACACTGCGATGACAGCAACCACCACAGCTGTCACTCCAAAATCTCGTTTCTCTCGATACAGGGTCATCTCAGTCTGCTTAATCTTTTTGGTAATTGGCAGTGGTATGACGGCCGGTACCAGAACCAACAATGCAGCACTGGAGTGGTCATCCCGGGAGTTGCTCAGGCCACAGTTTCTGAAAGAACAACCAAGAATATCTTTCCCCCAAAGGAGCTATTCCATACTACAAAAAAGAAAAGAAAAAAGAAAGAAAGAACTAAAACAAATACAGGATTTAATAGTGCCTGGGCTGGCCTCGAACTCGTGATCTTCCTGCCTCTGCCTCCTTCAACAAATCCTACCGGCGTGCACCACCACAACTGGCTCGGGCAGAATTCAGGCTCAGAGACTTTCCGCAGCTACTACGCGGTTTTCTCGTGTGCTGCGGGGAAAGCCTACCGCTCGCACCGCAGAATCTTGGGAGAATCTTGGGCGTGCAGAGCCTGGAACTGCCACCGCCTTCTCCTTGCCACGCTACTGCCTTCTCGGGCAGCCCAGCGGAGTCTGTGCTCCAGCTTGTCTGGGCTCCAGCACTTGTCATTGTGGATGAGCTGTTATTCCTCCTTTCCAAGAGGTTTCTCCTCTTCAAACCGAACCTTTATTAATTTTGATGGTATCCACAATTTTTCTTCTCCTGTGGAAACAAGAGCAAAACCCCTTCCTAAACGCAGCACATCTCCTGGCTTCCATTGTGAGGTCAGCACATCCTTGAAATAAACCGGTTGATTTAATTTAGCAGACTTTTTTATTATCTAATGTCTTTCTCAGATTATTTGTTCTTTTGATGACCAATTTCTTGAGTTGTTTGTATACTTTGGAGATCAGCCCTCTGTCTGATGCGGGGTTAGTGAAGATCTTTTCGCATTCTTTAGGCTGCCGTTTTGTCTTGTTGACCATGTCCTTTGCTTTACAGAAGCTTCTCAGTTTCAGGAGTTCCCATTTATTAATTGTTTCTCTCAGTGTCTGTGCTACTGGGGTTATATTTAGGAAGTGGTCTCCTGTGCCAATGCATTCAAGTGTACTTCCCAGTTTCTTTTCTATGAGGCTTATGGTGGTTGGCTTTATGGTGAGGTCTTAGATCCATTCGAACTTGACTTTTGTACATAATGATAGATATGGGTCTATTTTCATTCTTCTACATGTTGATATCCAGTTATGCCAGCACCATTTGTTAAATATGCTTTCCTTTTTACATTTTATATTTTTTGGTGTTTTCTTGTCAAAAATCAGGTGTTCATAGGTGTGTAGATTAATATCTGGGTCTTTGATTCTGTACCATTGGTCCTCCTGTCTGTTTTTATGCCAATACCAGGCTGTTTTCAGTACTGTAGTTCTGTAGTAGAGTTTGAAGTCAGGGATTGTGAGGCCTCCAGAAGTTCCTTTACTCTACAGGATTGTTTGGGCTATCCTAGGTTTTTTGCTTTTCCATATGAAGTTGAGTACCGTTCTTTCACACTCTGTGAAGAATTTTGCTGGGATTTTGATGGGCATTGCATTGAATCTGTAGATTGCTTTTGGCAAGATTACCATTTTTACTATGTTAATTCTACCTACCCAAGAGCATGGGAGATCTTTCCATTTTCTGGTGTCTTTTTCAATTTCTTTCTTCAAAGATTTAAAGTTCTTGTCACACAGGTCTTCCACTTGTTTGGTTAGAGTTACTCCGAGATATTTTATGCTATTTGTGGCTATTGTGAAGGGTGTTGTTTCTCTGATTTCTTTCACAGCCCTTTTATCATCTGTGTACAGGAGGACTACTGATTTTTTTGAGTTAACTTTGTATCCTGCTACATCACTTAAAGTGTTTATGAGTTGTAGAGGTTCCATGGTAGAATTTTTGGGGTTACTCATGTAAACTATCATATCCTCAGCAAATAGTGAGAGTTTGACTTCTTTTCTGATTTGTGTCCCCTTGATCTTCTTTTGTTGTCTTATTGCTCTAGCTAGGACCCCAAGAACTATATTGAATAGATATGAAGAGAGTGGACAACCTTGTCTTGTTCCTGATTTCAGTGGGATCGCTGTGGGTTTCTCTCCATTTAGTTTGATGTTGGCTATTGGCTTGCTGTATATTGCCTTTATTATGTTTAGGTATGATCCTTGTATCCCTGCTCTCTCCAAGACCTTTATCACAAAGGGATGTTGTATTTTGTCAAAAGCTTTTTCAGCATCTAATGAGATGATCATGTGGTTTTTATTTTTCAGCTTGTTTATATGGTGGATTATGTTGACAGATTTTCATATGTTGAACCATCCCTGCATTGCTGGGATGAAGCCAACTTGATTATGGTGGATGATTTTTCTGATGTGTTCCTGGATTCAATTTGCCAGTATTTTATTGAGTAATTTTGCATCAATGTTCAAGAGTGAGATTGGTCTGTAACTCTCTTTCTTAGTAATGTCTTTCTGTGGTTTGGGTATCAGAGTAATTGTAGCCTCATAAAAAGAGTTTGATAATGTTCCTTCTGGTTCTATTGTGTGGAACAATTTGAGGAGTATTGGTATTAGTTGTTCTTTGAAAATCTTGTAGAATTCTGAGCTGAAACCATCTGGTCCTGGGCTTTTTTTAGTTGGGAGACTTTTAATCACTGTTTCTATTTCTTTAGCAGTTATAGGTCTGTTTAATTTGCTTATCTGGTCTTTATTTAATTTTGGTAAGTGATATTTTTCCGGAAAGTTGTCCATTTCCTTTAAGTTTTCTAATTTTGTGGAGTACAGGTTTTTGAAATATGACCTCATGATTCTCTGGATTTCCTTCATGTCTGTTATGTCCCCTTGTTCATTTCTGATTTTGTTAATTTGGATATCCTCTCTCTGCTTTTTGGTTAGTTTGGATAAAGGTTTGTCTATTTTGTTTATTTTCTTGAAGAACCAACTCTGTCTCATTGATTTTTTTTGTATAGTTTTCTTCGTTTCTATCTTGTTGATTTCAGCTCTCAATTTGATTATTCCCTGCTGTTTAGTTCTCCTGGGTGAGTTTGCTTCTTTTTGTTCTAGAGTTTTCAAATGATCTGTTAACTCACTGGTATGGGATTTTTTCAGATTCTTTTTGTAGGCATTTAGTGCTATGAACTTGCCTCTTAACCTGCTTCATTGTGTCCCATAAATTTGGATATGTTGTGTGGTCATTTTCATTGAAGTTTAGGAAGTCTTTTATTTCTTCCTTGACCCATTGATGATTCAGGTGAGCATTGTTTAATTTCCATGTGTTTGTGGGCTTTCTGAAATTAGTGTTGCTGCTGTTGAATTCTATTTTTAAGCCATGGTGATCCGATAAGATACATGGGGCTATTCCAATTTTTTTTGCATCTGTTGAGGTTTGCTTTATTACCTCGTATGTGGTCAATTTTTGAGAAGGTACCATGAGGTGCCAAGAAGAAGGTATGTTCTTTTCTGTTTGGATGGAGTGTTATACAGATGTCTGTTAAGTCCATTTGAGTCATAACTTCTGTTAGTTTCCTTATTTCTCTGTTAATTTTCTGTCTGACAGACCTGTCCAGTGGTGAGAGTGGGGTGTTGAAGTCTCCAATTATTAGTGTGTGGGGTTTAATGTATGATTTAAGCTTTAGAAGTGTTTCTTTTACATATGAGGGTGCCCTTGTGTTTGGGGCATAGATGTTCAGTATTGAGATTTCCTCTTGATGGATTTTTCCTGTGACTAGTATGAAATGTCCTTCTTTGTCTCTTTTGATTGATTTAGTTTGAAGCCTATTTTGTTAGATATTAGGATAGCTACACCAGCTTGTTTCTTAGGTCCATTTGATTGAAAAAAATTTTTCCCAGCCCTTTACTCTGAGGCGATATCTGTCTTTGAGGTTGAGGTGTGTTTCTTGTATGCAGCAGAAGGATGGATTCTGTTTTCATACCCAATCTGTTAGCCTGTGTCCTTTTTATAGGTGATTTGAGTCCATTTATATTAAGGGATATTAATGACCAGTGATTGCCAGCTCCTGTTATTTTAGTTTTTGTTTTTGGTGATGTTATTGTGTATGTTTTCCCCTTCTTTAGAATTTGCTGCTGTGAGATTATGTATTTTCTGTGTTTTTGTTGATGTAGCCAAACTCCTTGGGTTGGAGTTTTCCTTCTAGTACTTTGTGTAGGGCTGGGTTTGTGGCTAGGTATTAGTTGAATCTGGTTCTGTTGTGGAATATCTTGTTTTGTCCTTCTATGTTGATTGAAAGTTTTGCTGGGTATAATAGTCTAGGCTGGCATCTGTGGTCTCCTAATGTCTGCATAATGCTTGACCAGGACCTTCTAGCTTTCATTGTTTCCACTGAGAAGTCAGGTGTAATTCTGATAGGTCTGCCTTTATATGTTACTTAGCATTGTTCCTTTGCAGCTCTTAATATTCTTTCTTTATTCTGTATGTTTAGTGCTGTGATTATTATGTGGCGAGGGGACATTTTTTTTGATCCAATCTATTTGGTGTTCTGTAAACTTCTTGTATCTTCAAAGGCATATCTTACTTTAGGTTGGGAAAGTTTTCTTCTATGATTTTGTTAAATATATTTTTTGTGCTTTTGAGTTGGACTTCTTCTCTTTCTTCTACACCTATTATTCTTAGGTTTGGTTTTTTTCATGGTATCCCATATTTCCTGGATGTTTTGTGTTAAGCTTTTGTTTGATTTAATGTTTTCTTTGACTGATGAGTCTGTTTTCTCTATTGTATCTTCAGCATTTGAGATCCTCTCTTTCATCTCTTGTATTCTGCTGTTTATGCTTCCATTTGTGGTTTCTGATCATTTTCTCATAATTTATCTGTCTATAATTCCCTGGGTTTGTGTTTTCTTTATTGTCTCTATTTCAGTTTTCAAGTCTATGTTTGATTGCTTTTTCTTGGTTTTCTTTAAAATTGAGTTCTTCCAATTTTTTATTGATCTTTTCCTCCATTTCATTTCCTCTTAGGGCCTCAAGCATTCTCTTAAAGTTATTTTTTAGATCATTTTCTTCTGCTTCATCTATATTTGGTTGTTCAAGTCTTGCTGTTGTAGGGCCATGAGTTTTTATTGGTGTCGTGTTGCTCTTTATGGTGTTTCATGTGTTCTTACCTTGTCTACTAATCTTTTTTTTTCTGATTGGTCTAGTTGGGGCTATCTGTGACTCTGGTGATCAATCTTCCAGGTGTCAGTGAATCCAATGCTCAGGTGATTGCTTCTCATGATGCAGTCAGGGTCATGGTTCCAGTCACCCTGTTGGTCACTCCATGTTCTTTGAGGTCACTCAACATTCTCAGGGATCACTCTGAAATACTGGGAGTTGTTCGGACCTGCTCCCAGGGAGGTTGCTTACTTGGGGCTGCTTCTACTGTGGTTGTTGCCTTGGGCCTGCTCTGGCAGAGGTTGCTGGTTCAGGCCTGCTAATTCAGAGGTCACTGATTCATGCCTAGTCCTCTGACATGGGCCTGCTCCCTAGGTGGTCGTTCCCTTGTACCTGCTCCTGTGGAGTTTGCTTCCTCAGGCCTGCTCCAGAGGAGGTGTTAGCTCAGGCCTATTTCCATAGATGTCCCTTGCTTGGGCCTGGTCACACAGAGGTCTCAGGCTCCAGCCTACTCCCTTGTCAGTTGCTTCCTTGTACCTGCTCCAGTGGAGTTCCTTGCCTCAGGCCTGCTCCAGCAGAGGTCGCTGGTTCAGGCCTGTGGATGATCCTTGTCTGGGCCCACACTGGCAGATGTCCCTGGCTTAGGACTGCTCCCATGGAGGTCTCTGCTTGGGCCTAGTCCCACAGAGGTCTCTGATTCAGGTCTACTCCCTCAGAGGTTCCAGACTCATGCCTGGACCCCAGGCTCCAGCTTACTCCCTCAGCAGTTGCTCCCTTGTCAAAGTAGTTTTTAAAGTAAGAAAGTAAATGTTTAAATTAGTATTCTTAAGATAAAGTGTGTTCTTCTATGTGATGGACCTCATCCATCAATTGATGGCTTTAAGAGAAAGCTTTTGAACTCCTTGAAGGAAGAATCCTGCCAAGTGAGTGCCCTTTAACTGGAGCACTTGACTGAACTCCCCTACAGATTTGGGCTAGCCTGCCTCCTATTTTGCATGAATTGTTTTCTTGAAATAAATTTCTCTATATATGCTTCCTATTCCTCCCTCCACCCTTTTTCTGAAGTTGCTTTGCCCCTGAGCTCCAGTCTCTACCAGTCTCTCCAATAATGTCAAAAATAACTGATTCTGAAAAACCAAAATAATATCTTTTGGAAATTTCTAGATGCAGATGTTTCCTTTTGAGCTTTGTTTATTAAGAACATTGTGGAAAACACCATCTTTTTTTCCTTTTAAAAAAAAGTGATTTTCAGGGGTTTTCTAAAGCCGCAAAACAATCACACACCAGTTTGGATTAAAAGGGGTTATTTATTGGAGGGGAAAAAACTTACAGAACACCATCCTACACCACAGTCCTCTCATTGCAACCAGGAAACAGAGAGTCTAGCAGTCTAACAGGAACCGAAAGCAAGAGAGAGTGAGAGGAGGACTGCTGCTGCTTTTTAAAATGAAATAGACCATGCCCCAGTGGGCTGGTATCTTAAAGGCTATTGGCTGAAGGAGCGGAAAGAGGTCCCGCAGCACCTCCCCCTTTTGTTTAAGTAAGAGAGTTCTAAACCTACTCCAAAATTATATACAATAGAAACAAATATCCTATTCTAACTAGCTTAAGTCTTGTATAATAAATAACTTGGCCGAGTCATGAGAGGAAAGTAACTACATTTATCTGGTCTTCAACCCCATTAAAGATCTGAGAAGGGAAATAAATGCCATTTTCTACAGCTCTTTGAAGAGGTTGAAGATTATTTATACAGAATATAATCTCTATGTATCTAAATAACCTGATTAGTCTAACTATAAATATGACAAACATAGATGACTATTGATCTACAATTCTTAATACCTAACTTAAAGACTAAGAGAATAAACAACTGTGCAATAATGAGGACAATGACCCTCCAAATGTAAACAATGTACAAGTATACATTGCAATATGGTAAAAATATATATTCAATAAATAAACAATATATAAGTATCTTAATCAGAGGTAGAAATGTACACTGCAATATGGTAAATATATATCAATACATAAAAAATGTTTTAAACAGGTAGAAGCATGCATGCATACAATATTCAATATAATTTAACTTTGTATCCATATACAAGAATCTATGCCAATGTAATTATCTATAAACAATAACTCACAAATACCAATCTATTATCCCATCATTCCCTTTTTTTTTCTAAAAAGATCCCTGAGCCTATAAAATTCCTCCCCCAACCCTCAACCGTATACCAATTATAATCAACCCCTAAATGATGTCCCTAAGCCTGAGGACAAACTGTACTGGGAGAGGGGACGTTGTCCTCTAGAATTACTTCCAGCTGTCATGGGGGCAATGTTCTTTCTAGGGGATCCTGTAAAAGTAAAATGATGGTTAAATTTCAAGATTAATGTGTCTCTGAGTATTTTGTGGAGGTCTGGTCAGAACATTGTAAAAGATGTGCAGCATTTCACCTAACCAAGTTGGAACTGTCCTGTGCAGCTGGTACTTGAAACAGGCCTTGTAATAGTGCTACCAGTATCATGACGTCATATCAACCAGGTGGAGTTGTTGTTATGGGGCCCCATCTTCTTCCTGGAAACTTCAAAGATAACTGCAGGAAAAATTCATTTTTCATTGTGGAAAACTTAAACATTATTTATAGTTGTATATATTCAATGAAAGACATGATAAAGACAAAAATAGATATGAAGAAAAGCAAAGATGTTTTCTAAATTCATTTTTCTTTCTCTCCCATATCATGACTCTTGACATGAGACAGAAACTCCAGAAACTCTGGTTTTGTCTTTTAACAACAGGCTTGAAATTAGAGAGGGACTGAGCCAGAGTCCAACTCCAAAACCAGTTCTATAAATTTAGAAACATAAACATATTTTTCATTTTTATACTTACAGAACCTATTCGGTTTTCTTGATGATCCCTATTGGGTAGTTATTTTTCCATCTGTCAGTATTTAAACATCCAAGGTCTCTTGAATTTTTTGAAGATAAGTGTTTTCCTGCAAAGACAAGAACAGAACCCTGCCCCCATCCTATATGCTTTTCTTACCACCTGTATGATTATCATCATTGTAGATGAGTTGTCATGTCTCCTTTCCAAGAGGTTTCTCCTCTTCAAACCAAACCTTTATTAATTTTGATGGTATCCACAATTTTTCTTCTCCTGTGGAAACAAGAGCAAATCCCCTTCCCCAACACAGCACATCTCCTGGCTTCCATTGAGAGGTCAGTACATCCTTGAAATAAACTGGCTGATTTAGTTCAGCAGATTTTTCCATTATCCAATGTCTTTCTGCTGCTGTTGTTCCTTTCTCATTAGCGTTAAGAAAATTAGAGGTTAATAAGGCATTATGTCTATTTCTGGCATCATTTTCCACTTCTTTCTGTTTGTTTAACATATCCTTTACAGTTCAATTTGATCTTTTTATGACTGCTTGACCTGTAGGATTGTATTGTATACCTGTAACATGCTTAATATTATAATAAGCAAAAAACCATTTCATTTTCCTAGAGACATAAGCTGGACCATTATCTGTTTTTATTTGTGCAGGTATACCCATGATGGCCATAACTTCTAATAAATGTGTGATTACTGAATCAGCTTTTTCTGAGCTTAAAGCAGTTGCCCATTGAAAGCCTGAATAAGTGTCAATGGTGTGATGTTCATATTTTAATTTTCCAAATTCTGCAAAGTGGAACACATCCATCTGCCAGATTTCATTCCTTTGAGTACCCTTTGGGTTGGTCCCTGCAGGTAGCAGTGTTTGATTATATAAAGAGCAAGTAGAGCATCTCTTTATAACTTCCTTAGCTTGTTGCCATGTATTGGGAAAACTCTTTCTTTAAACCTTTGCTATTGACGTGATTTTTTAATGAAATCTGAGGCCTGCAACATGCTTCCAATCAATAATTGATCAATTTCTGCATTACCTTGTGCTAGAGGACCTGGCAGACACATATGGGATCGGATGTGTGTTATGTACATAGGACAAAGCCTATTCCTGATTATGTCTTGTACCTGTATAAACAATAAAGTCAATTCTGTATCATCTGGTATAAATTCAGTGGTTTCAAAATGCAAGATAACTCTTTCTGCATATTGTGAATCAGTGACTATATTAAGAGGTTCTTTAAAATCCCTTCGCACCATAAGAATGGCATATAATTCTGCCTTCTGGACAGAAGTATAAGGGCTTTGTTCCACCTTACTCAATTCGTCTGATTTGTAACCTGCTTTCCCTGATTTATTAGCACCAGTATAAAATGTATGGGCTCCAGTTATTGGAGCATCAGGTACAATTTGAGGAAGAATCCAAGAAGTTCTCTTTATAAGGTTAAGTCTACCACTTTTGGGATAGTTGCTATTAATTTCTCCCAGAAATTAGCACAAGCCCTTTGCCATGGTTCATTGTCTTCCCATAACCTTTTTATTTCATCAGTAGTGAAAGGCACTATAATTTCTGCTGGATCTATACCTGCTAGCTGACGAAGTCTCAGTTTACCTTTTATAATTAATTCAGAGACCTTTTCCATATAAGTTTTTAATTTTTTGCTTGGTTTGTATGGTAAAAAGATCCATTCTAAAATAGTATCTTCCCTCTGCATTAAAATTCCCATAGGAGAAATTCTGGAAGGCAATATGACTAGGATACAACTAAGATTTGGATTCACCCTATCCACATGTGCCTCCTGTAATTTTTCCTCAATTATCGCCAGTTCTTTTCTGCTTCAGCTGTTAATTCTCTGGGACTATTCAAATCTTTGTCACCATCCAAGGTTTTGTTTAAATGAATTATTAGATCAGGTGTTATCCCACCAGCCGGTCATAGACTGGAAATGTCTCCTAACAATCTTTGAAAGTCATTAAGAGTCCATAACCGCTCTCTCCTAATTTGTGCCTTTTGTGTCCTTATTTTCTGTAAACCTGTTCTGTAACCTAGGTAATTAACAGAATCTCCTCTTTGAATCTTTTCAGGAGCAATTTGTAATCCCCATTTAGGCAAAATTATTTTTACTTCCTCAAACATTCTTTCTAAAATATCTATGTTTGAACCGGATAGCAAAATGTCATCCATGTAATGGTAAATTATAGACTTAGGGAGTTGCTTAAGTATTATCTCTAATGGCTGACTTACAAAGTATTGACACAGGCTGAGGCTATTGAGCATTCCCTGTGGGAGGACAGTCCACTGGTATCTCCTAGTAGGCTGAGAGTTATAAGTAGGCACTGTGAAGGCAAATTTTTCTCTATCCTTTTCTTGTAAAGGTATAATAAAGAAGCAATCATTTAAATCAATAACTGTAAGAGGCCATTTGGGTAACAGAGAAGACAGAGGAATTCCAGACTGTAGAGGGCCCATAAGTTGAATTACCTTGTTGACAGCCCTTAGATCTGTCACCATTCTCCGTTTACCATATTTCTTTTTTACAACAAACACAGGAGAATTTCAAGGGGTAGTTGACTCCTCAATATGTCGAGCATTTAATTGCTCCTGTACCAATTGTTCTAAAGCCTGCAATTTATCTTCAGCTAGAGGCCATTGTTTAACCCATATTGGCTTCTCAGTTAGCCATTTTAAAAGTAGGGCTGTTGGTACCTCTAAAGGTTTGTTAGTTGCTTTATGTTCTTGTACAGCCTGAATGGCTGGTGACCTTCATGCATAGTACCTTATTACATCCTTCCCAGAATTATGAGTTCCTGAGACTGCAGGAATGTTAATCTGGGTATTCCATTGCTGTAGCAGGTCATGGCCCCATGAATTTATTGCAATATCAGCTACATATGGCCTTAGCTTTCCTCTTTGACCTTCTGGCCCAATACAGTTAACCCATCTCGTACTTTGTTTAACTCGAGATATGGTTCCAATTCCTATTAATTGAACATCTTCCTCTTGAAGAGGCCAATTTGGATGCCAAGATTCTGGAGTGATGATACTCACATCCGCTCCTGTGTCTATCAAGGCAACAATCACAATTCCATTTATATGTACTCTCAGCTTTGGTCTCTGATCATTTATAGAGGTTTGCCAAAATATATGTTTCTTATTTCCTAATTGAATTTCTGGCTTATCCTCTAAATTTGAGCCATCATTTAGAACCTTATGGTCTTGCACAGAAGCTTCTAGAGTTTTTAATTTTCCTGGTGTGACATGTCCTTCACGGTTACTGGGAATGACTGGGCCACTTTTGGCTTGGGGGCCTGTGAGAGGCCCCTCAGGGAGTTTCCCAGTAGTATCGGGTTGCCTTGTCTGTCTGTTGTTGATCTGTAATTATTGGTCCAATGTCTTCCTTTACCACACCTCCTACATATACCTGAAAGCTGAGCTTCCCTATTCCTGCCATTCCCAGATGAAGTGTTATTCCTAGAAATTCCTTGCCTGAAATCCCTTTTAGGTGTCCTAATTTATCACAATTAAAACATTTGGCAGGTTGATGTCCCCTCATCGCTTTGGAAATCGCTTCTCCTACCCCAAGATTCATCATCATAATTAAAGATCTGAAAATTTGTGGTATGCTGTGGTGTAGGAGGGTTCTTCTGTATTTGGGTTGCTTTTATTGGTTAATGAAGAAACTGCCTTGGCCTTCTGATAGGGCAGGACTTAGACAGACAGGATAAAGAGAACAGAATGCTGGGAAGGGGACAGAGTTAGAGAGAGCCACCCACCATGAAGCTTGCAGGTCAGACATGCTGAATCTTTCCCGGTAAGCCATGATTCGTGGTGACACACAGATTATTAGAAATGGATTAAACAAATATGTGAGAGTTAGCCAATAAGAGGCTAGAGCTAATGGGCCAGGCAGTATTTCAATGAATACAGGTTCCGTGTAATTATTTCGGGTACACACCGGGAGCCGGGTGGCACAAGGGGCCCTGCACCGGGAACCAGGCACCGGGAGCCCACGCACCTCTTACTACAGATTGATGCCCAATGTGGTTTTCTGACTCCATGTAAAATCTGAGAGAGCTTCAAAAAGAATACAGAGTTTAACAGAGTTTTTAGGTGCTGATCTAGACCTTAAAGGCCCAATTATCTTTTTGCAGTCTAAGTTTGCATTTTCAAAAGCCAGCGATTCAAGAATTAGTAGTCTATATTCTGGGTCTGTTACTCCTATGTTCAGAGCCTTAATTAATCTTTGCAAAATGTCAGTATAGGGTTCTCCCTGTCCCTGCCTAACCCTGGTATATGACTCTATCTTTTTACCCGATTCTGGTATCCTATCCCAGGCATTCAAGGCTGCTTTGTGGCACAGGGACAATACTTCTTCATCATAAAGAGCTTGGACCTGTGGATCAGCATATGCTCCTATGCCAAGAATTTGATCCTGGGAAACCTCCACACCTTTTGCCCTTCCTTGCTGTTCCATATGTTTGGTTTCTTCTCTGAAATAAACTCCAAACATCAAGGAAGGTCCATCTTCTAACACTGCTAATGCTAACTGGGAGAAATCATCAGAGATAGCCCTGACAATAGAAGCCCAAGTCCTCATCATTTCCTTAACAAATGTAGAGTGCAAGGCATAATTAATGATGGCTTGCTTAATTTCCTTCAGATCATTCAGTCCTATCGGCAGCGTCCATCTACCTTCTTTGGCTCCCTTTGAGCCTTTAGAAGTTGACACTTTGTCGGGATAAATTACAGGGTATGTCGCTAAAACCCTGGGTAAACCAGTTGTGACAGCTGTTGGTGGCATTGTATACTGCCCTTGTGTCTTCTCACCCGGTTCATCAGCTCCGATAATTTCCTCAATCATGTCAAATCTCTTAATCATTGTCTCACGTAAGTCCTGAATCTCCTGACCTGCAAAGGTTTCTAGTGATTTCCCTATGGCATCAATTTTCTGGTTCCCATTCTGCACCTGTGATTCCAAGGTCTTAATGTTTCCTTTCAAAGATAACATCTCCTCCTTGAACTGCCCTTGGATATCATGTAAGTTGCCATCCTGGAGGTATATTCTGTCTGTTACGTTATCAAAACTCTGTGATAACTTCTGAAAGTCAAATTCAACAGCCTGGACCCTCTCAGGTAAGTTCCTAGTACCCTTAGATAAGGAATCAACTTTGCCTATCATGGTATTAATCCTATCAATTAATGCCATATACTTCCATAATGATAGAATATGGAGAAGAAAACTGAGACTTAGTAACCAGTAAAATTGAGGTACCTCCAAGGTCATAGAGGCCTCATGTGATTTCAGCAAATACCGCAGCTAGAGTACCATTAAATACCAAAACCTGCCATTTTACCTGTTTACCAGCAGATGGCGATGTTTCCAAGTCGCAACTGGAATCAAAGGAAAGGTGTCAGGATAGATCCTGTGGTAAAATCTGCCCTAATACTTGTTAAGAAACTGGGGGAAATTTTGAGTCTCAAGAAGTTAAATGTAACCTTTCCTATGCTGTGTCCGCTGGGATAAAGGGTCAAGCCGCAAAAGCCGCTGCTGGGATTTCAAACAGCAATTCTATTTGATCTGCCAGAATGTCCCAAGGAGTTTTTGCCCCAGGGAATTGTCAGCTTTTGGCAACCTGTCTCACACTGCCTAAGCCCTAGGCTGTCAGCAAACCAGGGGGGCAGCGTGGATCCCGGGAGGTGTGGAGTTTTTAACTGATGACTCCATGCACAGGCCGCAGCTGGGAGGGTTGGCGCCAAGCCGCCTAGCCTGTGGCAGGCAGCCTAGCCTGTGGCAGGCAGCCTAGCCGGGGGATGGGGGGATGGGGAGTGGTTCTAAAACCAAATGTTGAGGCGCCAGATAAAGCTGCAAAACAATCCTACACCAGTTTGGATTAAAAGGGGTTATTTATTGGAGGGGAAAAAACTTACAGAACACCGTCCTACACCACAGTCACTCGTTGCAAACAGGAAATAGAGAGTCTAGCAGTCTGAATGGGAGCCGGAAGCAAAAGAGAGCAAGCGGAGGGCTGCCGCAGCTTTTTAAAATGAAAAAGGCCACACCCCAGTGGGCTGGTATCTTAAAGGCTATTGGCTGAAGGAGTGGAAAGAGCTCCCACAGCAGTTTTCAGCAAAAGAACAGCTCAAATGCAGAAACTTCTAGCTTTCTTTAATCATTCTAAAATCTAAGTGGTTACCAGGAAGGATGTGCCACTAGTTAATAGCCCAGAGTTCAGATATTTCTATTTCCTTTCTCCTTTGTATGTTTAAAGGAAGTTATTTTGGATTCTGCATGTGAAGCATAAGCAAGAGACATCAGAAAAAATCCACTTGGGTGTCTGTAAATCAGCACTGTGTTTGTTCAAGTGTGTGTAAATATATGTGTATGTATGTGTGTGTAAATACATATAATTTAACAGCATAAAATATATTATTCATTAAACTCATGCAAAAAACAAACTATGCTCTACAAAATATAATATTTCTCAGTAATTAAAAAAACATGCTGCATGGGGATAGATATATATCTATTTGCATTCTTCTTCATGTTGACATCCAGTTATGCCAGCACATTCAGCATTTGTTGAAGATGCTTTCTTTTTTCCATTGTATAGTTTTAGCTTCTTTGTTAAAAATCAGGTATTCATAGGTGTGTGGATTGATATCAAGGTCTCCCATTCGATTCCATTGGTCCTCCTGTCTGGTTTTATGCCAATACCAAGTTGTTTTTATTACTGTAGCTCTATAGTAGAGTTTGAAGTCAGGGATTGTGATGCCTCCAGAAGTTTCTTTATCATACAGGATTGTTTGGCTATCCTGGGTTTTTTGTTTTTCCATTTGAAGTTGAGTATTGTTTTTTCAAGGTCTGTGAATAACTGTGTTGGGATTTTGATGGGGATTGCATTGAATCTGTAGATTGCTTTTGAAAAGATTGACATTTTTATTGTGCTGATACCACCTATCCCCATGCACCAAACTTAAATACAAATGAATCAAAGAATTCAACATAAATCCAACTACACTGAACCTCATAGAAGAGAAAGTGGGAAGTACCTTGAACACATGGGCACAGGAGACCACTTCCTAAATATAACACCAGTAGTATAGACACTGAGAGCTACAATTAATAAATGGGACCTCCTGAAACTGAGAAGCTTCTGTAAGGCAAAAGATACAGTCAATAAGACAAAACAACAGCCAACTGAATGGGAAAAGATCGTCACCAACCCCACATCAGACAGAGGACTGATCTCCAAAATATAAAATGAACTCAAGAAACTAGACATCAGAAGAACAAATAATTCAATTTACAAACGGGGTTCAGATCTAACCAGAGACATTGCAACAGAAGAATCTCAAATGGCTGAAAAAACATTTAATGACATGTTCAACATCCTTAGCCATCAGTGAGATGCAAATTGAAATGATGAGATACCATCTTACACCTGTCATAATGACTAAGACCAAAAACACCAATGACAGCTTATGGTGGAGAGGATGTGGAGGAAGGAGAACATTCATCCATTGCTGGTGGGAGTGCAAACTTGTATGGTCTTTTTGGAAAACAGTATGGTGGTTTCTCAGAAAATTGGAACTCTATCTACTTCAAGACCCAGCAATACCACTCTAGGGCATATACCCAACAGATGCACATTCATACCACAAGGACATTTGTTCAACTATGTTCACAGCAGGATTATTTGTAATGCCCAGGACCTGGAAACAACCTCAATGCCTCTCAGCCAAAGAATGGATAAAGAAAATATAGTCCATTTACACAATGAACTACTCGACAGGAAAAAACAAAAAAACAAAACAAACAAACAAAAAACTTCAAAACATTGACATCTTCAAATTTGCAGGCAAACAGATGAAACTAGGAATAAAAATCCTGAGTGAGGTAACCCAGATCCAGAGTATGGTATGTACTCACTCATAAGTGGATATTAGATATAAAGCAAAGGACAACCAGCCTATAGTCCATGACCCCAGAGAAGCTAGGTAACAAGGAGAACCCTAAGAGAAACATACATGGATCCCCTGGGAAGAGGAGATAGACAAGAACACCTGAGAAAATTGGGAATATGACGGGGGCAGGAGGAGATGGGGAGGGAGGGAAGAAAGGGGAGAGGAGAATGTGAGGGAACAGGATGGCCGAGATGGGGCAAGGACAGAGGGAGAGAACAAGAAAAGAGATATCTTGATTGAGAGAACCATTATGGGACTAGCAAGAAACCTGGCACTAGGGAAATTCCCAGGAATCCACAAGGATGACTCCAGCTAAGACCCTAAGCAATAGTGGAGAGGGGGCCTGAACTGGCCTTCCCCTGTAATTAGATTGATGACTACCTTAATTGTCACCATAGAACCTTCATCCAGCAATTGATGGAAGCAGATGCAGAGATCCACAGGTAGCACTAGGCCAAGTTCCCAGAGTCCAGTTGAAGAGAGGGAAGAGCAATAATATGAGCAAAGGGGTCAAGACCATGATAAGGGTACCCACAGAAATAGCTGACCTGAGCTCACTGACTCCGGACTGACAGTAAAGGAACCTGCATAGGTCCAAATAGGACCTTTGAATGTGGGTGACAGTAGTGTGGCTGGGGCAGTCTGTGGGGACACTGGCAGTGGGACCAGGACTCATCTCTTGTACTTGAACTGACTTTTTTGAACCCATTATCTTTGGAGGGATACCTTGCTCAGCCTAGATATGGGGGTGGGGAGCTTGGTCCTGCCTCAAAGTGATGTGCCAGACTTTGTTGACTCCCCATGGGAAGCCTTATCTTCTCTGAGGCATGGATGGGAGGTGGGATTGGTGCAGGTATCAGGAGGAGGGGAGAGAGAGGGAACTGGGATTGGTATGTAAAATGCAAAAAGATTGTTTTAAAAAAATAAAGAAAGAAGAAAATATAAAATCTCCCTATAAAGATAAACTATAGCCATTAGTGTTCATCAGGCTTTTCTCCTGGTCTTTGCAAGCTTTTGATTTGGCTTTGTGTTGGGGAGGTCTTATTGTTATTTTAAGATCACAGTAGACTTCTAGATATTAGAGATCCAATAGATAGAACTGGTCTTATCTATAAAGAATTCCAAGAAACAGATGTTTTTTCTGGCTCACCTTCCACATCTGCCCAGAATTCTGCTATGACTGGTTATGTGTACTGTGTTGTAGCCCATTTAGACACTGAAACTTTAGGATTTGTTGAAGGTCATTGTGTTGCTATATTTTGATGCATATATTAAAATTTAAATAAATTGTTAATCATTCTCTTTTGCTATTAAATAAGTAATAAACAAATATGGTAAATGGCAGTCTCTAACCTAAAAGTTCAATGTCCCCCATTCTCCCTATAATGCTTAGTATGCCACAAAAGTTAGAACATTGAGAAGGTAAAGGTTGAATTATGTATTTAACTACATTTTTCTAAAGTCAATTATATAAAAAAATCAGCATGATTCAGAGAAGTATTTCTGATGCTAGTGAGAACAGTTTTATTGGATGGAATTTTGACCTTTATGCTAAAAAACAGAAATAGAGTTTAAAACAGAAACATATTTTTAGGGAATTAAATAAGGAACTTTTTTAATGTAAGGAATTATTTACTGTTGATATGTTAAAGAAGTTTCAACAATGTTAAAAATGCTTAGTTTTTTGTCTACTTAATT